>NNCF01128801.1:291280-312185 GCA_002313205.1 Laupala kohalensis
GACCAAGGAAGGTCAGTAAAGAGAAAGGAAGGAACCTTACACAAGTAAGTGGAAGTAATGCCAGACTCAGCTCGGAGTCCCGTGTTTGCCAAACACGTACTTACTAGATGTAAGTCCCCTGTGGGGATAAATTTAGTATATGCACTCAACCCTGGCATGGTTGTGTACATTAATTCTGTAGCCCCATCCTGGCTCGGGTTTTTCTCCGGTTTTCCTTCGGGTAGAGGCGAATATTTTATAAAGACTCGCTAGGCTCTTGCCTACAGACGACATCAACTGATATAATTATTACCGAATTTAGTGTTATTTAATAGTGACGAATTATCAACAATACTGTCCAAATGATTTATAGCTTGATAATAATAGGTATTTGTAAAATGACTTTTCTGTTTTATTAAATACAATATTTGTTGGTATTTGTTAATACTGTAACACGTGTCGAACTATATTTTTATCGTTAGGAGTATGTTGAAATGTTAAATTCGCCTCTGCCTTAGGGTCCTTGATAGAAACAGATGGGATGGTCCCTTGTTTGCTTCCGGAGAGTAAATTAGTTTATTGTCCTCCACGTGGTCATACGCAGTTTGTAACAGCTTTTTGACAATAAATTTGATTATTGTCAACAAATATTTCAATGAAATGTTCCTAATATTTAAGTTTGTTCTACTTTTTAGCCGTCTGGATGGAGAAGGAACGAGATAATTTTTTAGTTCTGTGTTTGGGAACTAGGAGAACTAATTTGGAATGAGGGACGAGTATTCAAGTCACACCAAATCGAAAGAAATTAAAAAAAGAGAATATGTATCGGGTGGATTTAGTTCTGAATTATTTTATGAAGAGGAGATAATAGAATAGACGAATGTCTTTCAGTTATATAACAAGTATAAATCTACAGCATTTTTCACATTGTGGGTACTCATGCCAACATACATCACAACGAGCAGGCCATATGTCAGAAATGTATTTTGGTTTATGTCCAGAGTTATCTTAAAAACTTTTTGATGTTATTTGATCTTAAAATATTTTATCACTAAATTTTTTTTTACACAAGAATGTCAGTTTCTCAACTAATTGAAAATGTAGTCTAATCTTACTCAAAACGATGCAAGGTGGGTGTCGAGATGGTCCTCTTTTTCTTATGTCAGCCACGAAGGGTGAATATAATTTTCCATTTTTCGGAAGAGACAAAAATGAATATGAGAACAGTTTTCAAAGACAAATATATTTTCCAATTAAACACAAATAACATAGAAGATTTTTTTAAAAACATTTTTTTGTAGGTTTTTAATTATTTTGGTGATTACCTATTCCTTAGAAAAATGTGGTATGTAAATTGAAAACTTTCTAAGTGCCAAAAAACACGATCTTACAAGAAAAACATATAACTGATAGACGCCATAATGGATTCAATAAAAAATTAGAGAAAAACATCACAAAAACAAATTATGGAAATATTACTTGTGTCATGTTGCAACTTATGGTGCCTTTAAAAAAATTAAATTTTATCCAAATTTATGATGTACTGTTGAAACTATGTTAAGGGCCAAATGATTAAAATGTGGAGAATGTTCGAATTGTCACCAGTGAATTACAAAGAACGCTCCAAATAACATGGATAGTAGGCACAAAAGAGTACGTGTGCCACGCCTGATTAACATCATTTGCCTGACATGACGACAAATTATTGAAAGCCTCGTAAAAAATGTATCAATTTATTACAATATCAATTTCCCCGACTGTTATTGCGTAATACATGTTAGTCTCGAGAATATGTATTCACCGCGATCACGTTACACCGTCATATCAATAAAAATATCAACAGAAGGTGCATAGAATTATTGCCACAGCATTGGTGTTGTCAAGGAGAACGTTTTTGGCGGAAAATGAAATTTTTGGCATATAGGAAATTTTCCATTTACATGCAATGTAAATTTTATGATTAACATTTTACATTTGGTGTGGTTGAAAATAATGCTGTTTAAGACAGAACACATTCACAAATTTTCATTCTCTCCTAAGTGGAAACGTATTATGTCTTCACCAACGAAGATAAGCTGACTTACAGTAGTACACCAATTCAAGTACTTTTTGTACAGTTGAATAATTGTATTCACATCTTAAAAAAAAAAGATTATTAAAATTATTCAATATGGCTGCCTTATACAAATTGCCAACCTCTACGATACAAATCCTTGAAACTCATTCGCGTGCAGATAACGGTCCACAATGTCATTCTCATCAGTTGATAATGTGAGGTTAAAGCGTCCCGCTACATCTTTCACTTACGAGGCAAACCGAAATAATTCGGGAAAACCGTATTCAATAGAATGGGCACTAGTAAAAAAGAAATAAGACACCTCACTACTCAAAATTATCCTGAATTTAATCTCATGTTTTACTGATAACTTACCGAAAATTGAAATAAATATGAATTAATTACTAAATAATGTTTGGGAAATATTGTGGGATAATTAATTTAGGATGGATTGAAGGTACAATAAAATCTGAAGTTAAAATAGTTCTGAACATTTATTTCATAAACATGAAAGACAATTATACAAATCGTACACAGTAGGACAATAAGTTTATTTTACAAGCAGCTATTACAAACATGGAAATTACTTTACTCTCCAGAAGCAAGGAAGGACCATTACATCAATTATGAAAAATATATCCTGGAACATAATAATAAACTTTTATTTACATTTTTGTGTATCTTGCTTAATAATAAAAATCATAAAAAATTAGTAATATCTAATTTCATTATTCTGATTCTCAATTTCAATGAAGAATAAATTACCCATATATTGAAAATGTGAACTCCATCATATTACAAAAGAGCAGGAACTCAAACAGGAAATGGCAACGACTGTGGGAAGCTACTCGATCCACCCCCCAGGGCCGTATATGGAGTTCCATCGTACTTACTGATTTAGTATAATGGAGAATATAATTTTTACTTCACAATTTGAGGCTCGTATCTGTCAAGAAATACCCTGAGTTATTTATGAATTTAAACAGTGTAACGGTACTTAAGAAAAATATTCTCACACTTTTCTTATAATACAGTACAGTAATTTTTAGACTAACAAAATCGTAATCGACGCAGCATTATCTGCAAAGACAAAAAATATTAATTGTTTTTGCTTTGTATATGTTTAATCTTATAGATTTAACTGAAACATACCTTTTGTATTACAATAATCTTCATTAATTTATAAAACTGAAGTAAGCTTAACACCGTGCTCTAAAAAAGACAAATAATGGTTTATGAAATATACATCATACAACCTCATATCACTTCCAGAGTAGAATTGTTTTTACATACTTTCACTGTCCATAATTTCGACACTTTGTCAGTCAACATCAGTTGATCAATGAGGTTCTGCTGAGTTAATATAGACCTGTATCAAATAAGAATGGTAGACAAACAATGAATTCCAATCACATACTTTATGCATATTTATATAATGTGGTATTTCTTTACCTTGTTAACTCAAACTCATGATGGACTTGGAATGGGGAGAGGTTCTGCTAAACCTTCATCACACCATCACTTGCTTCATCACAATTAGGTTCACTTTCACTGTCTCCATGATTAATCTAACTACCCAATCTTGTGTACTCCTCACCTCCTCATCATAGCATTTTTCTATTGCAGCTTCTGCATGTTTAACATGATTGGCCCATTTTTCTTTTGTTACCTAAATATGTTTATTAATTTTTAGGAACACATTTTACAAGACACACTTACTACAGGATTTTTGGTATTTTAATATTAAATTTTACGAAATATTCTAATTTATGATAACCTGATTTAGTGCCTCTTCCCACACCACTTTGGATCACTCAAGGGAAGGTCAACCTTCCCTCGATACTACGTCATAAAACATCTGTATCGGACCACACATGCTCAATCGCATTAAAGATGCAATGGTACGGGGGAGTTCTCAAAACTTCATGACCCTCTTTCTTTAACAATTCATCAACTGTATACTTATTGATTATAATTTTTCATTTATGAACAAATTTCCGATCACAAGTGCACACACCAGAAACTTGTTACATCAAATAAACCAAGCACAGTTAATAACATTCAGACAATATCAATATTTGCAATTACTACACTTAACAGAATGCCATACTATTAATATGAAGAAAATAATATATCTTGTTACCTTCTCATACTCTCACTATAATAATAATAATAATAATAATAATAATAATAATAATAATAATAATAATAATAAATTTATTGTCAAAAAACAGTACAAACTGCGTATGACCACGTGGAGGACAATAAACTAATTTACTCTCCGGAAGCAAGCAAGGNAATAAACTAATTTACACTCCGGAAGCAAGCAAGGGACCATTCCATCAATTCCGATCATGGGCCCTAAGGCACAGGCGGATTCAAAAATTTCAGAAAAAGTTCCTAGATAAGATAAAAAGTTAGCTGCACTATGTACTTTACACATGACCCTTAATTCCCTAACAGATGCTTCTGAATCGAAATAATGTTTCTTATTTAACCAATCCAGCCAAAACGACAAAACAAAAGATACATATCGTAACTTGTCTATGAAACAGTTAATGAAAAAAATACACATGGTGTGCACTTAAAACTTACAAACAAAGTTCTGGCAAATCTTCTAATTAAATCCGTCTTCGTCACTCGCACACAACTTCTTTTGCTTCTTTCCGGTAGCTGACAAACGTGTTGATAATGCACTGATGGATTCCCTTAGTACAAACCGTGATCTTCGATCCCTCGTCAAGACTGCGTTTTGTGACCATCTATTAATTAAAGGTGAACTTAATCAATAAATGAAACCATCACATATTATTCCGAGCGATATAATAATAGAAATTCACCCTTTCAAGATAAAACGATATTGATGTCACTAACTCCAAATATCACGGAAAAAAGAGTCACAAAGAATTAATATAATATCCAAACAAATAATAATAGACGTCACAAAAGCGACTATTTTCTGCAAAGAAATACACATTAATAACACAACAAATAAAGACAAAAAGTAATACTCGTTCCACACGCTAGGTGCAGAAAGAACAGAACAGCGCCACAAGAGCAAATGAATTGATTGCTGTCCAAGATTGGCAATGGATTCAATTTCTAATTCCTTGCCAACAGAACGCGAGGTACCCTTATCATTACTCTAATGGACGATGGCGAAGTAAAAGCGTTGGCTACATTGAATACATGTTCTATACCAACATCAAACCAGTTAGGCTCATAATAAATAAATAAATATACAAATAATTTACGGTTTGTTACAAACTGCTTATGGCCATATTGAGGACAGTAAAGCAATTTACTGCAACTAATACACAATTAACTAATGAACACAGTGTATTTCCGTTCATGTATTTTTTTCTAATGTTGAATTATTCGAAGCAAAGTAAGCTGACTTTTACTGTACATAGAAGCATACAATACAAAAACTTTTAATACAGTAGAACTTCGGTAGTTCGACACTTTGTGGACTTAGAGGGTGTCGAAATATCGAAATGTCGAACTATCCAGAGCATATGGCATATGACAATTTTAATTAATACTAACAAAAAAACTCAAAAATTAAACAAAACAAAAGTAAAAAGTGCAGTAACGTATTGACTTAATGACTTATAGACTCAAAAACGTAAAAAATAAACAGTCAACTACAAAGTAAAACAGAAATTAAAAGTACAGTAACTCATTGACTTACAGTTACAAAAGCAGTTTTTCATCCTACTTTGCAATATATTGGGTGGTTTTAAATTGTTTTTCACTGTCATTTCTTTTTCGTGCCGATTCATCTCGGAGCCGTCGAAGGAAAAGAATGTCCATGGCAGATGCCCCTGCTCCTCTAAGTACTGAAGGGTTCCCTGGATGAACTTCACACCTTCACTATGTGTGAGCTTTGGTTGTGGAGGGTTTTCTTCATCATCTTCAGAGTCTTCGTCGCTCTCTTCCTTTGATTTTAAAGCTGAGACAATTTCTTGGTCTGAAGTCGGTCCACTTTCTTCATCTTCAGTCATCCATTCTTCAACATCACCATCTGAAGTTCCTTCACAACCTAGAATTTTCTCCATCAAACCGGCAAGTTCAATAGTGCTGGACTCTTCTTGTTCAATGGTTTCAGTGAACTCATTCCCTTCATGATCCAAGAGACCGTACCAAAGTCAAGGGATTAAATTCATCCCTTGTCTGAGCAAGCCATCCTTCAACGTCTAAGATATCAATTTGTTTCAATCTGTCTAGCAAGTCGATTCCCTCATCTAGGCCTTGAATAAACATGAAAGAAGCTTCTTCCTGTATAGTTTCTTTACCGTCACCAAAACTCCTTGGTGCATAGGCTGACATAAAGACGTAACTTTAGGCGACAAGAACATGACTTTGATTCCGTTGTCTTCAATAATGTCCACACTTGGGTAAGTTGTTGAATTACCAAGAATCAAAAGTGCTTTCCTTGGGTGCGTTATTTGATTTTAAGTTTTTCTCAACAAGAATGAATTTGTTTGTGAAACCATTCATCGAAAATACCCTCTGACATCCAAGCATTAGATTGATTTTTTTACAAAACAGGTAGATCAAAACTTTCGTTGTTCGTCTTCACGTTTTTAAATGCTTGGGGGTTTTTTGATTCACCTATGAGAGCTAATTTTAGTTTGCGTCTCCCCGTTGCATTGCTGCAAGCTAGTACAGTAACACTTTCCTTACTTTTCTTACAACCTGCAGCAGCTTTCTCTTTTTTTGAGTGCCAAACATTCGGTTGGTAGGCCTGTTTCGCCGCAATTGTAGATTTGTTCTTCACTAAGTCCTCCTTGATCAATTAAAGCTTGAAATTTTTACTTAAATTCAGTTACGCTAGTTGGGTTTGCTGACAGTTTTTGGCCACAGATGCTAAGCTGCTTTACTCCACAACGCTGCTTCCACCTATACAACCAACCAGAACTCGCAGTAAATCAAGAATCTCCTTCTTCCTTTAACTCATCATAAAACTTTAAAGCCTTCCCTTGCAGTATCGGTCCCGAGATAGGTGTTCCTTTATCCCATTGTATTCTAAACCATTGATAAAAAAAACTTCACTTACTTTCTCTTGCATCGAACTTTTCATGCTCTTTCTTTCTCCAATGGATTCTCAGATGTACAGATTGATGTGCAGAGTCTCTCCGCACACCATGACTCGATTTCAGTCCTTGTCTTCTCCCATCCAAGCACTTTCGATCGACCAACATTCAGATCACTCGCCACTTGGTTTACACTTTCACCTTTGTCTATTCTTTTTAGTACATTTAGTTTCATATCCATCGAAACAACATCTTGTGCGTTTAATGTCGCCTCGCCACAAACCGTGTCGACGTATACGGAGTGTCGAAGAATCGAAGGTTTACTGTATTTTGTAAGTTTTGTTTCGCGATATTTAGTTTTTGAAATCAACAAAACTGAAAATTTTGACTCGAGTTAATAAAATAAAATACTCTCTACTCTCATTAGAAACGAAATATGGGGTTCCTTTTAAGTGTTCTAAACTGTTCTTTCAAAATTGTAAAATGTGCATTGTATTTTATTTATTCGAGTAAAAATTAAACTCTTTGCAAAATATTCATGTCTTTTTCTTGACTATATATGATAGATGATATATTATAAACAAAATCATACACGAGATCGTGAACAACTCACATATATTAGGAGTACACTAAAATTACTTTTTTCAACAAAATAAATCAGTTTTTAATTCGACTAGCGCAAAAAGTGTAAAATATCCATATCACAATTCATTCAATAGCCCTACAGTAAACTAAATCAATAATGAAAGACAATCTCATTCATAGTTCCACCAACCACCTCACGCAGTAACATCCTGAACTTAATGAAACTCCAATGACTAAAGAAAATGTATATATAGAACTGAATTTAATCAATGGTTAATTTTGCATTCCAAAATGGGTACTACCTCAATCTAATACACTGACATTGGCGAAAGATACAGACAAAAACCTATTGTTCCACCATGTTTCAGTGAGTATTGAAATATTTCGAATATTTCAGAGAGAGAATCTGAAGTTGGGTGTGATATTAAATCATTTTTTTTAAAGCAATTGTGCTGAAGTGAGAACCAGTTGATAAATTGTCGATGTTGCTCAAAGTGAAAACAGATTATGCGATAAAATCGAAGTATTTCGTGGTGACAATCAAATTAAGGAGAAAGCTTCCCTAACGAGAGTGGAAATTAATTAAGAGGATCGACGATGTTTTAATCAGACTAAAAGCTGTAGACAGGGGTGTACATAATTCATCAGTATTTTCAGCGATATGATTCGGTACCTACTTTTGACGAAGAAATGAACGAAATTCTATCCGAAGGAGTGTGATAGATTACACTATTCTGCATGTGATTTGATGATCATATAATTTTAGATTCCTTTGAAAAATTATTTTATGCTGATTCTATATATACTATTATTTTATTCCACGCACAGTTTGTATGCAAATCAGTATGCAAAATCAAAGACGTATTGGCAAATTTATTTTTATTAGAGGAATCGTTGGCAGTTCTTGTCATACCAACCCAGCTGTTAGGAGGCAAATCATCATCTCAAAGGTCATATTTGTGTCATCTCCATTTTTCTTAGAAGTTAGTTCATGGAAATGTTTCAATAACCCAAATGTGCTTTGTCATATTGTGGTAGCTATTGTAAAGAAGAGGCTGGAATGAACATTTTTTTCGTTAAAAATATGTGTATTATGCATAATTTTGCATAAGATTTTGAGATCATAACAAAAATTGGGCGTCACTCAAGGTATTCCACACTTAAATGTGGTGTGAGTCCAACAGTGTAAAAAAAGGTAAGAAAAAATTAATGGCCTTCGCAACGCCAATGGTTTAGGAGGGAGCCAATAATCGTATACATGATTGTTATTTTTGTGTGATCAACGTTAAAGCCCATACCGTTAAAACTAAGAAAGATCTAGTGTATCTAGATATAATGATAGCCAAACGACCGGTTGCTTATAACGCATGTTCCTTCACCAAGAATCCTTCAAGATGTTTCAGATGTTATTCAGAATGAATTTGTTCAGAAAATGAAACAGACGATGAAAAATCAACTCAGAAGAAGATTAAACAATTAAATTGTCATTCAAAACAGTAAGAAAAGACTTTACTTCCTTTATTAAAGTTGTGACTGTTTTAAGTAGATAAGAAGTACGATCTGAACTACAAAGCTAAGAAAATGTTACAAATTTCGTGAAATTAGGCTGTAACAAGTGCTGTAAAAACTTCAATTTTCAGATTCCCACATCAACTTTTTCAGTAAAAATCTAGGAGATGTTAGCAAAGAACACGATAAATATTTCCAATGTGGACATAAAAGACCTGGAAAAGATGTACGAGAGAAGGTGAAATGTTAGAATGATTGCAACTCATCGTTTTGCTAAAGAGAGACCGCAATACTTTAGGGCGAAAATCAAAGAAAATAAATTTGAACCCAAATGAGAAAAAAATTTGTAATGTCAAATGATAGCCTTCTCATCAATTTTCTTATCCAATGTTTTGAGTCATTATAGATAATATTGATCTTAAAATATACTTATATTTTTAAAAAGTGTTCCACTTATTTTGCCTTCCTCAGAATGATTAGCTACTTCAAGTACATTTTGGCTATTTCGTACTCTAATATAGTCTTGTAAACAATACTTAAAGTCATAAAAAACGGAATACACTCTATAAGAGCAAGGAAATTTATTTTTATGTTTAAATTAGTGTGAATTTAAGAACTTTCAAAAAACATGTGTATAAAAGCCTTACGAGATAGAGAAAGTAAAGTAACAAATATAATATCGATATAAACGAAAACATTACGATGAAATAACAAATAATTTCGACGAAATAACAATACATTTTGACGAAATACTAAAACATTAAAAGAAAAACGAAACATTACGACGGAATACAATATATTACCACCGAATACAATACATAACGACGGAATAATAAACATTAAAACGGAATACAATACACTACGACGGAATAATAAACATTGAAACGGAATACAATACATTACGACTGAAACACAAAACTTTGCTACGATTTAACAAAACTATACAACGGAATAACAAAGTATTACGGCGGAACAAAAAATTTACAATGTAATAACAAAACATTTCGTCTTAATAACAAATTATTAAGGCGGAACAACAATACATTACGGCGGAATGACATTACTTCCGTAATAATATTACATTCAGACGGAAACACATTACATTACGATGGAATAACATTACTTAACGACGAAATAATAAAACATTAAACCGTAACAACAAATCATTATGACAGAAAAACAATATATTACGACAGATAACAATATATTTCGATGGAACAGGAAAACATTACGACGAAATAACAAATCATTTCGAACGAATATCAATACATGACGACGGAATAACTTTACATTACGAAGGAATATTATTTTATTTCGACGGAATAACAAATTACATTACGACGGAATAACACTATATTACGACAGAATAACAAATCATTACGTCGCGATAAGAAAAGATTACTACATAGTATAAATATATTACATCGGAATAATAACAAGTCGGAAAAACAACATTAAGACTGGATAATAAAACAATTCGACAGAAAAACAAAACATTACGGCGGAATAACAATACATTTCAACGGAATAAGAAAACATACGATGTAAAGACAAACCGTTTCGAAGGAACAACAAAACATTACGACAGAATAACAATATATTTCGACGGAATAAGAAAACATCACGTGGGAATAACGAATCATTTCACAGAATAACAGTTCATTTCGACGGACTAATAAAACATTACGAAGGAAAAACAAAACATTACGACAGGATAACAATACATTACGATAGAAGAACAATGCATTTCGATGTAATAAGAAAACATTACCGCGGAATAATGTTACATTACGACAAAATAAGAGAACATTGAGACGGATTAAATAAATTACGACAGAGTAACAATACGTTTCGACGGAATAACAATACATTACGACGGAATGCAGTACATTTCGACGGATTACGATACATTACTACGTAATACAATAAATTACGACGGAATAGAATATATTACGACGAAAAAAAATACATTACGACGGAAAAAATTTAAATTACGACGGCATAACGCAACATTACGACGTAATGCGATATATTACGACGAAATGCAATACACTAGGACGAATAAATGCAATACATAAATGCAATGCACTTCGTCGAAATACAATACATTACAAAGGATAAACTATACTTTGCTATGAAATAACAAAACATTACAATGGATTAACAGAACATTTCGACCAAGCAACAAAAATTGCGACGGAATAACAAAACATTACGACGGAATAACATTACGTTACGACGGAATGCAATACATTACGACGAAATACCATGCATTACGACGAATTAACAATACGTTACGTCAAAATAAATTACATAACTACGGAATAACATTACAATACGACGCTACAACATTATATTACGACAGATTCATAAAATTTCACGACGGAATGGCAAAACATTAGGACGGAATAACAATTTATTACGGTGGAAAAACAAATTATTATGATGGAATAACTACAATAGAATACGACAAAAAAATTTAGGTTACGACAGAAGAACATTACATTACGACAAAATAACATTACATTACGGCGGAATAGAATATATTACGACGGTATACCATGAATTACGACGGAGTAACATGATATTACAACGAAATAACAATACATATCGACGACATATAATACAATTCGACAAAATATATAACTATTCCGTCATATTGTATTTTGTATTCCGTCGTAATGTTCCGTAATAACTATTCCGTAATATTTTGTATTCCGTCGTAATGTATTGTATTTTGTAGTAATATTTTGTATTCCGTCGTAATGTAATGTTATTCCGTCGTAATGTATTGTTATTCCGTCGAAATGTACTGTTATTCTGTCGTAATGTATTGTTTTTAGTCGTAATGTATTGTTTTTAGTCGTAATGTGTTGTTATTCCGTCGTAATGTATTAGTTATTCCGTTGTAATGTAGTGTTATTCATTTGTATTATAATGTGCTTCCGACGAAATGTAATGTTTCCATCCTAATGTAATATTTTCCCGGTGTAATGTATATTATTCCGTTTTAATATTATTTTGTATTAACATGTTTGATCTTCCGTCGTATATTATTGGTATTCCCTAGTAGCGTATTGTTATTCCTTCGTAAAGTTTTGTTATTTTGTTGTAATAGGTTGTTATTTCGTGGTAATGTACTGTTTTTCAGTCGTAATGCATGGTATTCCGTTGTAGTAAAATGTATTCCGCCGTAATATTTTGTTATTTCATCGAATTGTATTGTTATTCCGTCGTAATATATTGCATTCCGTCGAAATTTATTTTATTCCGACAAAATTTATTGTATTTCGTGGTAATGTATTGTATTTCGTTCGAGTTATTGTATTCCGTCGTAATGTAACATTATTTCGTCGTTATGTAATGTTTTTCCCTTGTAATGTAAAGTTAATCCGTCGTGATGTATTTTTTTGCGTAATGTATTGTTATTCGGTCGTCATGTATTATTCTTTTGTAATGGTTTGTTTTTTGTCGTTCTGTGTTATTATTCCGTCGTAGCGTAATATATTAAGTTGTAATGTATTGTTATTTTGCTGTAATGCTTAGTATTTCCTCGTAGTGTATTGTATTTCCTCGTAGTGTATTGTATTTCCTCGTAACGTGTTGTAATTTTTCGTAATGTATTGGATTTCGTCGTAATGCAATGTTATTCCGCCAATATAAAATTATATTCCTTCGTAATGTGAAAATATTCCGACGAAATGTATTGTTATTCTGTTGCAACGTATTGTTATCACGTCGTAATGCATTATTTTCTGTCGTAATGTTTCTTTATATCGTCATAATATTTTAACTTTTTTGTAATATTTTTTTATTACATCGTAATGAATTGTTATACCGTCGTAAAGTAATGTTCTTGTTCTTTAGAGGTCGTTTGAAGATCATTTAAAGATAATTTAATAGTCATTTGGTGGTCTTTTGATTGTCGTATGATGGTCTTTTGAAAGTCGTTGAAGGTCAATTAAAGGTCATTGAAGGTCGTTTAATGGTCGTATGACCGTATTTTGAAGATGTTATGAAAGTCTATTGAAGTTCTTAGAAGGTCGTTTAAAGACCGGTTGAAGGTAGTTAGAAGATCTTTTGAAGGTCTGTTAAAGGTATTTTCAATGTCTTTTGAAGATGGTGTTCAGACATTTTTGTGGTATCATGTGAGTGAACAAGTGAAGCATCTAGCAACATGGACTCTATGCTAAATAAGGGTTATATCTCAACCACTCAACTGCTTTGCTTAACCATGCCTCACATGACGCTCTTCTTCGCACCACCAGACGGTGCTTTCCTCCAGAATCAACCAGCCGCCACAACGTCCAACCCTGCGATTGGCGCAAGCTCGCACCAGCGGTGCGAGTCTTCGCACAGCGAGTCTGGCCAAGTGCTTACTTGTCGCTAGGACGGTCTGACGGCAATCACTCTCCATATGGGCTAGCAGACTGCGGCATTCGCCTGCCGCTCCGCTCTCCATACGGCGACACTAGGCGGCACTCGCCCGCCGCTCACCAGAGCAGACGCGCCCGCCTCTCTACTCCATCACTCGGTCGCTTGGAGTCAACATGACCAGCAATGACTTGCTCTACTGCTCACTAGACAGAGCAGTCAACTCGCCCGCCGCTCGCCAGCGGTGGGATTTGGTCGCTCTCAGGTAGTAGAGCAGCCAACATCTCACTACTTGCTCTCAGGTCGTAGAGCAGTCAGCAGTCATCTCGCCAACCGCTCGCCAGCGGTGGGACTCACGCACTAGCCCGCCGGAGAGTGGCACTCTTGCCACGCCGCTCCCCGGGCATTCGTCCGGGCGCTCAACAGGCACTTGCCCGCCGCTCGCCAGCAGTGGGACACCCTCTCTCGCCTGCTGCTCGGCAGAGAAGACACTCGCTCTCTCGCGAGCAATCAAGCAGTCCGCACTCTACGGACTGACAATAAGTCAGCAGGCGATACTCAGCTACATCACTAAAATTGTTATTCATCACTAGCCGCACCATGTTGGTTAGCGGCGAGATGGCAGTTGCTCACTCGCCTCGCTATCACGCCGCAGCAAGGCAGCCGCGCCATGTCGGCTCTCACTGCGGGGTGACCTCATCACGATCTTTTGGAAAACAGTATATTATCATTAACTCTCAGTATATTATCTCGAGCTATATTTAATTTATTGTGCGCTCATTTGTCCTACGAGACAAATTTGTTTGCTCAAAATCGTCCTTCGAGCCGGATCTATTCTTTTGATGTGCTCATTTATTTAAGCGAAAAATGTCTGCATAGATCATTTGAAGATCTTTTAAAGATCTTTTAAAAGTCGTTTGAAGATCTTTGTAAGGTCGTGGAAAGTCGTTTGAAGGTCTTTTAATAGTCATTTAAGGTAGTTTAAAGGTTGTTTGAAAGTTGTATAAAGATCTTTTGAAGGTCATTTAAAGGTCAATGAAGGTCATTTAAACGTCTTTTAAGGTCGTTGAAGGTCATCGAAGGTCGGTTGAAAGTCGTTTGAAGGTCGTTTGAAGATCGCTGAATGTCGTAAAAGGTCGTTTGAAGGTTTTTTGAATGGTATCTAAAGGTCATTTGTAAAGTCGTTGATGGTTGTTGGAAAGTCGTTTGAACGTCTTTTGAAAGTCTTTTAAATATCGTTGAAGGACGTTGAAAGGTCGTTGATAGTCGTTTTAAGGTTCTTTAATATCGTTTAAAGGTTACTTGAAGGTCGTTTAAAAGTCGTTAAACCAGTCGGTCAGCGTCCTTCAACGATCTTCATACGATCTTCAAACGAACATCAAACGACCTTCAAAAATCCATTAAATTATCTTCAAAAGACCTTTCAACGACCTTCAAACGTCCGTCGAACGACCTTCAACGACATTCAATGACATTAAACGACCATCAACGACATTCCGCGACTTTATACGACCTTCAAACAACCTTTTAAACGACCATGAACCGACTTTGAAACGACCATTAAACAACCTTAATTGACATTCAACGACCTTAAACGGCTTTCAAACAACCTTCAAACGAACTTAAACAACATTAAAGAATCTTTAACGACTTTCAACGACCTTCCAACGACCTTCCAACGTTCTTGAACGAAAATCAAACGAGCTTCAACGACATTAACGACTTTCAACGACCTCCAAACGACCTTAAATAACCTTCAACACCATTTAACGACTTTTAGCGACATTCAAGAGACTTACAAAAACTTTCAACGTCCTTCAAACAACCATCAAACGAAATTTGACGACATTAAAAAACCTTTAACGACTTTCAACGACCTAAGTACGCAAAAAATTTCAAAAAAAAAATTGAAAAAAGATTTGAAAATCTTTTATTGACTGAATCTGAAAGTATCTTAGTACATGAAAATTTTTCAAAAAAATACTTTCAAATTCTTTTAAAACTTTACAATTTCTTCAAGGGACTTTCAAAGACGTGTAATGACCTTCAACGACTTTCAACGACCCTTCAACGACCTTCAAACGACATTTAAATAACATTTAACGACGTTTAAACGTCCTGCAACGACCCTCAACGACATTAAACGTTAACAAAGAGTTTGAACAACATTTAACGATTTTCAACGACTTTCACCAACCTTCAAACGACATTCAAACGACGTTCAAACGACCTTCAAACGACCTTCAAACGACGTTCAACGACTTTAAAAGACTTTGAATACCCTTTAAAAGACGTTCAATCAAAATTTAAACGACTTTCAACTACATTAAACGACCTTTATCTACTTTTCAATGGTCTTTAAACAACCTTTAAACGACATTCTATGACATTCAACGATCTTAAACGATTTTCAACGACCTTCACACGACCTAGAACGACATTCAAACAAACTTCATCGACATTCAACGACATTCAAACGACCCTAAACGACATTCAAAGACTTTCAACGACATAAGTACCCCAAAAAATTAAATACTTTTTTCGAAAATAAATTAAAAAATTTTACGTCCCAATATACGAATATATATATCCAAAAATTTATCAAAAAAATATTCTAAAAGCTTTTCGAAATTTTTTTGTGGTTCCAATCCAAAAATATATATACCAAAGTACAAAAAAAAATTATGAAAATTTTTCCGAAGAAATATTTCAAATTTTTTTATGGTCCTTTAAAACAACCTTCAACAACATTTAAGACTTTCAGCGAGTTTCAAACGACCCTTTAACGAAATACAACGACATTTAATGACCTTCAACGACTTTCATGGTCCGTCAAACAACCTTAAACGACCTTCAAACGAATTTCAATGAACTCCAACCACCTTTAACGACATTCCACGATTTTCAACGACTTTCAACGTAACAGGTACCCAAAAAAATTTAAAAACATTTTTTGAAAACATTTGAAATTTTTCTAAGATCCCAATTTTAAAATATATGTAAACTAGTATTCAAAAAATTTTCAAATATTTTTTAATTTTTTAACAAAATTTAATAGTCACAATCCAAAAATATATATACCAAAACACCCAAAAAATTAAAAAAAATTTTTTTAAGTAGAATTTTTTAATGATCCCTTCAAACGACCTTAAACGACTTTCAACGATCTTCAAACAACATTTAAACGGACTTCAACGAAATTTAACGACCTTAAAAGTCTTTCAACGGCTTTAAAACGACGTAAGTATCTAAAAAAATTATAATTTTTGTGTGGTCCCTATTTGAAAATACATATACTTCAGTTACAAAAATATTACAAAAAAATGTCAAAACTTTTTTTAAAAAAATTTATGATCCCTTCAAACGACCTCCAATGACTTTCAACGATCTTCAAACAACCTTCAAAAGATTTTCAAACGACATTCAACCACATGCAACGACTTTTAACGATTTCAAAAGACTTTAAATGACCTTCAGAAACAATCTACGACCTTCAAAGAATTTTAACGAAATAAGTAGCAAAAAAAAATTTTCGAAAATATTTTCAATAATTTTACGTCCCAATCTATATTTATATTTTTTCAATACACGAAAAAAATACTTTAAAAAATTTTATGGTCCCAATCTAAAAACTTACTTTCAACGAACCTTGTCTTTAAACTTTAACATAGTCAATTGCCAGCTTCCAATTGCCAGCATAAATCTTTCTGACTCACGTATAGTTGGTTGGGAAAGAACTAGGGACTTTTTATCGTTTTTGTACGTTCACGTATCATTTACTGATGATGATAATAATAATAAATTTACTGTCAAAAAACAGTACAAACTGCGTATGACCACGTCGAGGACAATAAACTAATTTACTCTCCGGAAGCAAGCAAGGGACCATCCCATCAATTCCGATCAAGGGCCCTAAGGCAGAGGCGGATTCAAAACCATTTCAGCAAAAGTTTCTAGATAAGATAAAAAGTTAGCTGCGAGTTATAATACATATATAATGTCAATATGTTTGTAATTTAACGCAAATATGTTTGTAAATTTACATGTACAAGTTATTATCGAACTATAGATTATTCTGAGTATAGTGTTTAAAAATCATAAGAGTTGAAAAAACACTAAATTCACGATTTATTGTTACAATAAACACGCCCCTAGACAAAGCCTAGAGAACCTGTATAAGAAATCCGCCTCTACCCGAAGGAAAAACGGAGAAAAACCCGGGCCAGGATGGGGCTACAGAATTTATGTACACAACCGTGCCAAAGTTGAGTACACATAAAACTAAATTAATATGAGCCATAAGACAACACAATCATGCAAGAAAATAGTTTTTGAAATTGTTATAAGTTGTTTAAAAAGTACTACAGCAATGGCGTGATAAAGCACAAGACGAATTTAACTTTTGTTAAAATCAATAAATTCTTTTACAGTGTAGAAGCACTGGTGCAGGAGGTAGTTTTTAACCGCGGATTTGAAGATATTCAATTTCATAATGTCTTTTATATTCTTGGGCAGGGAATTATATAGAACGATTCCCGAATGATAAGGTCCTTTTTGGCAAAGAGTGGTTGACACTCTAGGGCGATGAATATTATTACTATTGCGAGTATTGTGTTCGTGAACGAGACTGTTTCGTATAAAGCAAGGGTGGCACTTCAGTAATTCGGTCTTAACAAACAAGACCGTTTCATAAATATAAATGCAGGGAAGTGTTAAGATATTTAATTCCTTGAATAAAGGTTTACAAGAGTTTCGGGGGTGAGATTTACAAATTATCCGAACTATCCTCTTCGGTATTCTGAAAGTTTGAATACAGAATGTATTCTGAAAGTTTGAATACAGAATGTATTCTGAAAGTTTGAATAGTTAAAATTAACTCCATCTACTTTTAAGAAGCATTACTAGAAATTTTTTAAGTTATTATTTATACTAATATCTCAAATACTGGTATGTTTACGATAGACTTGAGAGTAGTTTGAATTTACGTTGTGACTTTTTTACAAACTACATTCGTTCCAATTTAATAGATCAGAATGTGTTTGGAATGTTTTAGAGCCCCATATGGTCTTACTATGTTACAAATTAGATCTACTTTAAAAAGAATAACATTCGGTTAATGACACCCTTGACATTTATTTTAGCTTGTGACAGGCGGGGCTGTCTGTCAGCACCCTTCCTCCCAAAGTGTGGGGGATTGTCACATCGAAACACCGACCCGACCGAAGTCGGTTGAAGGGTAGAGTCAAACTCCACGCTAAATCGGTTTACCGACCCAACGTACGGTGTGTACGTCGGTTAAAGGGTTCAGTCATGCTTCACCCTACATCGTTTGTCGAACGGGGGGATAGAACTCGTCACCGCTCTCACTCGTTCAGTCCGCACAAATGGCCGTCCGAAGACGCTACCACTGAGCCACTGCCGTCGAGCTGAGTAATGCACGCGCATCTTGCTTCTTCAAGTTAGAATAAGGAACGGAGATGTTGCTGCAAACGTACGTTGCACAATAAGAGAATTATTTAGCAGCTTATAATTCTCAGCGTATTATAATCAGAACATAAGTTATGGATTTTTGTTAGCAACTACTCTTGCTTTTATTTTAAGGAGTTACCAATCATTGCAAACTATAGTATTTTTTAAAAATTTTCTAACAATTCCAGGAAAGCGTATTGCAAAAATATTTCAACAATTTCCCTCTCTTAGGTGACGCAGTAGCCGGTTTACTACATATTTTCGGCAAATTTTCTTGTACATACTAACACTTATTAAACTTAAACAGTGTACTCATGTTCCTACGAACATTCAATCAACCAAGCAGTGCCCGACATAGTGGTTTAGGGATCCGGGGCTGATAATTTCGTTCCACCTCTTAAAAGCAATTGCGCTTTGTTTCACATCTTCTATATTTATTTTGTCCTGTGTATTCCTGAGTATGTTTGACTAGTTACAATTATTTATTTAATTTTGATTTTTGATTCTTGGGTTTAATGAGTGACAGTGAAATTTCTAAATTAACTCCATATAACTGGGAAAATTTTCTCTCTCTGAACCAATAATTTAATTATCACCTTGAAAGGCAAGCCTTCTGGAAATCAGAAACTTGACTCCTTCCACAATTCGTATTGCGCCAATAAAACACTTCTCGTCAATATTCAGTGGCTAAATTGGAGTCAGCCCATTGTGAAATATTTCTCTTACATCTACGTTTTATCAGTCAAAACGTATAATCAGTAGGATCGACAATTTCCCTCACCCGACTTTTGATCTTGCAGACCTTCGGTAACCCTCGCCTTAGGACACGCTTTACACGGCAGTAAAAAATCATATCTGATTTATAATAAATTAAAATTATACTATTTCCACGTTCCCATTAATAACATTAAAAATAAAACCCAGGTAATAGCCACATGATCGGGAAACCAGGTTGATACAAAAAATGAAAAAAGAAAACATAAAAATATCTATCTTTTACGCCCTCTAAAAGCTCGCGTCTTAGGCTACAGCCTATTCAGTCTAATGGTAAATTGGGTCATGCGCCCAATGTATAGAATCTTTATGGCTTACATAAATGAATACTTAAACTTAGCCGAATAGTGTCGAGAGATGGTTCCAGTCTTTTCTAAATGTATTCATGAAATTCAGGAGGTAATAATTTGTCAAAAGTATCATACGTACAATGTTAATTTATAATCTGAATATTTCATCCGAGAGTACCTTGACCTTACCCGTTAGATTATATTCTGTGTCAGGTTATTACCAAACTAATGGTGTAAAACTATTGCACATACTTTCTCATATACATTACTCCGTCTGAAGCATAGAGTGAAAAAAAATTCTATAGTAAAAGGTTAATTATGTTATGTTGAATGAAAATGGGAGACGTGACTGGGGTTCGAACCCGGGACCTTGAGCACAGGGCGTATATGCGCTTACCGACCGCGCCATCCCGTTCGCCTCCGGTAAGCGCAGTCGGTAAGTTCATGAGCGCGCTGAGCTTAAAGTCCCGGGTTCGAACCCCGGTCGCGTCTCTCATTTTAATTCAACATAACATAATTAATCTTTTACCTGGCGGTGAGGTTCACCGCAATCTAGGAGATTTCTATGTATAGTGAAAGGCGTGGTTCTCTATATCTTTGTAATTTTCCAGTGTTCTATTTATGCTCAAAGTCGCTAGATGAATTTATTACTCTCTTATATTTGAAGTTAGAAAGTGAAATACATATTCAGAATATTATTTCGAAACATTAGCGATATATCAGTCGCATAAATATCGTAAAAGTTGTCAAAAAACAGTACAAACTGCGTATGACCACGTGGAGGAGAATAAACTAATTTACTCTCCGGAAGCAAGCAAGGGACCATCCCA
>NNCF01128802.1:0-22352 GCA_002313205.1 Laupala kohalensis
CGTGTTACAAAACGGTGAACAAACTCTCTTTTGTAAATGAACAAGACGATGAGGGTGGAACGGAACTTCCCAACGAGGGGTCCATGTCCGCTTCTTCAATAACAATCAACGCTGACCTTGGACGTGGGCTCCAGCTGGCATTTAAAGAAGAACGCATTTCCGCAAGCTGAGACTCAATCAGGGCATCCTCACTTTCCCCGATATTTAGACTATTCTGGTCATCAAAGCATGAAGGTAATATTCGGACGCTGGGGCTCCCAGTAGTTAAAGCATGTAAGTGGTACCAATCGTAACAAGTGCTTCGAACAAGAAATGAAATGGTCCATGATCAGAACTCTTGTATTTGTATGAATAACAAAGGTATCAAGAATACTGAGCAATTATGATGATGTCTTCCTGTTTTTAAATTTAATCTTAGAAATAATTACTAAATCACGGGGTTTCGAGGAGGAAAAGAAAACCACCATACAAAATACATAGTCTGAGCAAAGAAAATTGACACACTTCTTCCGTATCAGACATAATAGGACTAAAAAGAAAGTTAAAAAATATTAATTCCGCTTGGACCTAAACGACAAATTCGCGAAGAAGAAGATGATGTAAAAGATGAAAAAGACGAACAAAGAAGAAAAAGAAAAAGATGAAGATGTATTAATGACATTCCCGAAAATATAAAAATCCGCCTCTACTTAAGAAAAATTAGAGAAAAACCGTGGCCTAGACGAGGCAACAGAGATAATAAACACAATCGCGCCAAAATTGCGTAATATTAGAAATAATATACAATCAATATTATATAATCCATAAATTAATACGAATATATTCTTTCATTAGGAAATTTGTAATTGCTGTGATGAAGCGCGTTCATCGCTGGTAGTGTTTTAATGAACCACATGTCTTACCATAAGTGGTCACACATTCACTATCTTCAATTCCAAAACGACATTACTCACAAATTCCAGCATTATTCGTCTCCATTTTTCCCTTTACAATAATTGTCGTCACTAAGCGCAACTGGATAACAGTGTACTAAAGTTTAAGCAAACAAAACTGAAGAGATCAGTTGCTACAAAGATATTGAATACTTAGAGGTGCAAATTTGACTGCACCTTTACAATGATTTGTTAGTGTTGACAAATAAGGAGTTACAGAATTTAAAATTTCCAGTTGTAGAACATATTCATTCTGGAGCTAATTTTAAATGTATATAACGTTTTAATATTTTTTTAAATGTAAACACTAATTGCTGGCTACATACGACTCCGAACGGATTTCTATTCGGATTATAACAGTTAACCCGAACCGATAAGACAAAGTCCCTCTTTAAAAAGAATTTAATAAGTGATTACATGTAAATTATACCTCTCAATGTTCATGAAAACTTTTATTTATAGAATTAAATATTCTTCTCCTCTCCTGCATATTTATTTGTGAAGCAGTCGTGTAAGTGAGTAGGGAATAATTAAAAATTCCACTTTAGAAGGAACAGTTGAGTTCAAAAACTGAATTTTCGCAATTAGGCTAATATTGATCGTCTTTGCATGACAAGCACTTAAACAAATATACCCAATATTTTAATAAATATTTATGAATCTTTCCCGTCTAAAAGTATAAATTTTATAAATAAATATATTCTCTTTAAATCTGTGGTAAATATCTTTCGCAGGTGTTATTGTTTCTATAAAAATTACAAAATTTACTAATTTTATCAATTAAATAAAAGAGATTTTCAAACTTCATAGAAATAAGTAATTTCATTTTCTTTATGTAAGTTTTTTTAAACATTTGTATTTAAAATTGTTCATATCTTGTTTCTATAGTGTAACTAAGTTTATAATTTTCCACCTGGTCACAATATGAATGCAGATCGTTTCTTGTTTTCTTTTTCTTTACGAAGCAGTTAATTTTTTTATTTAATTAAAAGTAGTTCTATTTAATTGGAAGTAGTTCATTTAAAAAGTAAAGTTAATGAAGTTAATGAGAACAATTTTGCAATATTTCAAATAAAAACGCCGTTAATGCTGTTAAAATCCCAGTGCAGAGTACTAAGAAAGGTTCCCGTAAATGTTCCAGACAGATTTTTTAAGTTAAATCCATTTATTATAGAATTTCGAATCGTCAATTTCTTTTCAAGAAACGTAATAAATATTAAATAATCCTTAGACATTTGTTTATTGATACCAGCTTCTACCAAGTTCTGCACGACTTTGTCGACTTTGGGAGTCAGTGCCCAACCTTTTCTTACAGGGAAAGAGATATACGAAGGAGTGAGAAAGCACTCCTCTGCAATGCGAATGTTAAGATTCCATTCGTCCCAGTAAAAACTCATCCGCATAAAAAAGATCTTTGAATCCAAAATGACAAAATCTTTGCTTTGGGATAAATTGTAGAGCCAATCTTTACGGTCAGTTTTATGTAATTTATACCACAATTGATTTATGGTATCATTGGCATCATCGGGTGGAGCAAATATGTCAGAATATACAGGTGCACCGTAAATTTCTTTAGCATAAGAGTTTATTTCCTCGAGTGTATCCATTTCAGCACCTTTTTCTGGTGTAGTCAAGAAACTCGTGAAGGTGCCTGTAAATGCGTTGATCATTATCAAACTGAAAAGACTCAACCATATCAGCAAACACCTTTCTCGTTTGTCAAAAGACCCGTTGATAAAGGAGTCCACGATTTTTAAAAGTGTCTTGGCAATGGAATAACGAAATATATACTTGTGAGCCAAAGCGTAGACCATGAAACTAACAGCATTTGCAATCCAAACATATGTAGAGAAGGAACTAGCGATACTTCTGAAAATTGGTGATGCTCCAGGCACCGCAAAACACAAATCCTACAATGCATGGGGGTATAAATATTCCACCGCATCATGTTGTGGGTCGAAACGGTATATAACTTCACCGTAAATGTCAAATTGGTCTGTGGCAAAAATCGATTGAATTTCTTGGATTGTGCATGAACCCATTTCTGTGTTAGCATATTCCATTGATATGAGTCTTTCGCTGTTGTTGAAGTGCTCCGCGAGAATTAGCATATTTCCGTCACGTCCAACCGGCATCCATTTATTTCCCCGACGATAGTTGGCAGATAAACGGGTCATAACGGGCATTCCAAAACGTATCTGAAACAATTGGTTAACATATCATATCAGTCAGTTTATACCGAAACAAAGAAATTAGGCGGTGATTGAGATTGACTTGTGAAAGCAGGTGAGGTCAATTAAGTATGAAGGAAAGGAATGGTCAGAAAACATAAGGCAAAAAACGCAGCAGAAGATTGAAATACACGAATGAGAGCAGCACAAAAGAGACGATTCACATATAGTTGCTCGGAAGGAGATGACGACATTTGGGCGTGGTTTTTGTTGTATACTCTTTGTAGTGCTTGGTTTCAATGGCGAAGTTGATTGAAAACACCCGTCAGGTGCGAGAGAAAACCACTATACAATATATATCGTCTCAGCAACGAAAACACAAATTCCTGCCGAATGAGAGATAACTGGGCTAAAATGAAGGCCAATAAATATTAATTCCGCAAAGCCTTAAACGACCAATTCGCGAAGAAGGATATGATGTAGAAGACGAAAAAGACTAACAAAGAAAAAGAACAGAAGGAAGAAGAAGTATTAACAATATAAAACAATTCATTAAATATTATGAATATATAGTATCATTAGGGAATTTGTATTTGCTATGATAACGCACGTTATGGCTGGTCGTGTTTTAACAAACCACAAGTCTAGCCATGTGTATCTTCAATTCCAAAACGGGATTGCTCCAGAATTCCAGATGTATACGACTTCATTTCTCCCTTTGCAATAATTGTCTTCACTTTACGCAACTGGATAACAGTGTAATAAAGTTTAAGCAAACGAAACTGAAGAAATCAGTTGCTACAAAGAGATTGCTCACTTAGAGATTCAATTTTGACTGCACCTTGACTGATTTCGTAGTGTTGACAAATTAAGTGTTATAGAATCCTAAATTTTCCAGTTATAGAACAAATTGATTTCTGGAATAATTTTAAATGTATCTAACGTTTAAATAATTTTAAAAAATGTAAATACTTTAAAAGCCGACTTCATTCGAATCGTAACGGTTTTGGGTTGGAATTATTACAGCCAACCCCAACCGATAAGACAAAGTCCCTCTTCAAATAGGATCCAATAAACAATTATATGTAAATCATACCCCTCAATATTCATGTAAACCTTTATTAAGGGAATTAAATATTCTCACTCTTCATTGCATATTAAATTATGAAGTAGGCGTGTAAGTGAAAACAAAATAATTAAAATTCCACTTTAGAAAAAAAACAGTCTAAATCAAAAACTCAACTTTCGCAATGAGGCTAATATTCATCGTCTCTGCGTGGCAATCACTTTAACAAAACGACCCGTATAATTAAGAACTGATTGTGAATAATTCCCTTCAAAAAATAAAACATAAATAAATTTAATCACTTCAAGTCTGCGGTAAAAAGCTTTCGGAAGTGTTATTGTTTCTATAATATTAAAGAATTTACTGACTTTATCAAATAAAAAATTAAGACTTTGAATCTCCACATAAAAATTGTTTTGCATTGAACGCCAATGTTATAGTACTAGAGATACTGATTAAATTCCATTCTTCATGCTTGTTGTTTTTCAAACATTATATTTAAAATTATTCATTTCTAACAGTACACCAATCTTGGCACGTTAGTGTACATTATCTCTTTAGTCCCATGGCGGTACAGGTATTTCTACGGTAAAGGTGGATTTTCCATAGCAGAGAATGTCATTCATTCTTTTTCATTATTAATCTCGAATTATACAAGAACATAATGTTTAGGTTTTGGGTTTAGAATAAATAATAAATAAAAACATATCTGCATAAAACTTTCATTTATACATATAAAATCCATGACAGTGCCCCCGGACACTTGATCGGAATTAATGAAATTGTCCCTTGCTCGTTTCTGGAATGTAATTAATTTTGTTATACCCCACGTGGTCACAAGAAGTTTGCGGTTCGTTTCTTATGTATTTTTTTACTATGAAGATTTTTTTTATTTAATTAAAAGTAGTTTGAATAGCATGCAGCAAAAAAAGTGTTAATGAGGTCAGTAAGCGCAATTTAGCGACATTTCAAATATAAATGCTGTGCATGCTGTAAGCAATCCAATGAAAAAAATTATGAAAGGTTCTCGTAAATGTTCCAAAGATTTTTAAGGTTAAATTCATTTATTGTAGCTTTTGAAACCTTTATACGATTATTCAATCTCATCAAATATAATAGATAAAATTCAAATATTCTGTCAGTCATACCAGCTTCTATCAAAATCTGCACCGCTTTGTCGACTTTACGAATGAGTGCCCAACCTCTTCTTACAGGGAAAGAGATATACGAAAGAGTGAGAAAGTACACTTCCGCGATGCGATAATTCATATTCAATTTGCCATAGTACCACATCATCGTCATTAAAAAGATATTTGAATCCAAAATGACCAAATCTTCCCTTACATGAATTCGGCCGATCCAGTCTCTACCGCCAGATTTATGTAATTTATACCACAATTGATTTATGGTATCATTAGCTTCATCGGGCGAAACAAAAATGTCAGACAATTCAGGTGCTCCGTATATTTCGTTAGCAAAAGAGTTTATTTGCACGAGTGTATCCATTTCAGCACCTTTTTCTGGTGTAGTCAAGAAACTTGTAAAGCAGCCTGCAAAAGCGTTAATCATTATTAAACTGAAAAAACTCAACCATATCAACAAACACCTTTCTCGTTTGTCAAAATACCCATTGATAAAAGAGTCAACGATTTTAAAAATTGTTGTAGCAATGGAGAAACGAAATATAAAATGATGAGCTAAAGCGTAGACCACGAAACTAACAGCATTTGCAATCCAAACATATGTAGAGAAGGAACTAACGATACTTCTGAAAATTGGTGATGCACCTGGCACCAGAAAGCACAAATCCTGCAATGCATGAGGGTATAAAAATTCCACCGCATCTTGTGGTTCGGCGATACGATATATACCTTCACCGTAAATGTCAAATTGTTCTGTGGCAAAAAAGGATTGAATTTGTTGGATAGTGCATGAACCCAATTCTGAATTGGAATAATCCTTTGATATGCTACTTTCACTGTTGTTGAAGTGCTTTGCGAGAATCAGCATGATATTTCCATCACTCCCAAGCGCCTTCCATTCATTTCCTTCACGATCGTTGGAAGATAAACGGGTCATAAGAGGTATTCCAAAACGTATCTGAAACAATAAGGTAACTTATCATACAAGTCAGTTCATGCAAAACCATGAAACTCAGCGCTTCATATGTTTCACTTGTGGTAATGTAGATCTCACCTACACTCTTCCCTCATACGTGCAGATCATGACAATTAAATATACAGAAAAGGAATAGAAAGGAAATATTGGACTTTGCAATATAAAGTGTAGAGAAGGACCCACGTATAGATTTACGGGGAAAGTCCACAAACAAAGTTCAGACCAAATTCCTAGGCGCGGCAGTTTTGCAAACGCCGTTCGACCCATTGATCTGAAAGAGATGACATTTTGGATCGCTTTTTGTTGTTTACTCTTTGTAGTGCATGATTTTAAAAGTGAAATTGATTGAGAACCCCGTCGCATCCGAGATTAGATCTGTAATTGGTTTTCTAAATGCAAAGAACACTAAGCCATTACACATTCATCGACAGATTTTTTTGGTTTGCGGCGAAAATGCGATAAGTAATGTAATGGAAAAGAGATGGGTCCCAAATATCAATGAATGGTATCATCAAGTGCATAATGAGGAACCAAGTAAGCATCCGTCTTCTGTTAATAAACACTAGGTTCCTGTAGTTGATCAACTCGTATAGGAAAACCGTCGTTTTACAAAGTCTGGCAGTTCTACAATATATCCGCAAATCTTAACATTACTCTTTTAAAAATTTTCTGGTAAAAACTTAATTTTTTAAAGTTGTGTGCCAGGTCCAAAAAACTTTGCAGAGCAACACACAACACAACGTTAGGGTAGTTCACTTGACTTACGACACGTTACGCCAAGATAACGATTTTCTAAGAAGTTGAGACTTGCGTCGCTTATGAAACCACTAAATCAAAACGACATTAATCTGAAATTTAGTTCTTTTAGTTTTCAAGAGGTTTCTTACGTATAACAGTAATTCTTCAAACGATAGTAAGCTAATACGTAGTTTGCATTCTTGCTCACGGTATTTGACGATTCATAGTCACAGATGGGAGGCCGAATTTTCCTAAATTTCGCAAATTTAAAAACTGTCAAAATTGTCAAAAACCGGCTAAACTGCAACATAGGTTTTGAAAAAGTAAAATATTAAGTGTATAGCTAAATATATCTTACGTACTTGTTAGAGCTTGCGACGAAGGGAACTGCATCGGATTATATGTAAATATCTCCCTCTACATTCATGTAAACCTTTATTTCAAGAATTAAATATTTTCCCTCTCTCCCGCATATACATTAATGAACCAGTCTTATATCTTAAGACACAACTATTAAAATCTCACCCCTGCTTTAAGAGAAATAGTCTAGTTCACGAATACAACGCTCGTTATAAGGCTTATTTTCATAGTCTTGGCACGTCAACAACCCTTTGCCAAAGAGGATCCTTTCATTAAAGAATAGATTTGTATAAATCCCTTCCCAAAAATCTAAGAAATAAAAATAAATTGAATCTCCTTAAATTCGCGGTTAAAAGCATATTAATGTATTATTGTTTACAATATGAAAGAATGTACACATTTTAATAAATTAAGCTAATGAGAATTTCTATTTCCTAATAAATATTGTTTTCCACATGACTTACGATGACGTAAGTGATGTTAATACCTCATATACTTTATTACGCCGCTAATATTGTAAGCAGCAAAATCAACATACATGTAAAAAAAATTAATCAATATCTAGATAACATTTCTTTTTCATGTGTGTTGATTTTGCTGCCTTTGTTTATTAATAGTATATTTCTAACTGTACGCAACCTTGCCACGATTATGAACATTATCTCTGTAGTCCTATCTTGGCCATCGTTTTCCTCCGGTTTTCGTGCGGGTAATTGAAGATTTTCCTTGGTCACAGATTTTCCTTGGGAATGTTATTAATACTTTTGTTCTATTAATCTCAAATTTTTGATGCATTAATATCTACAATTCATTTAGAATAATAAATGGAAAACCGAAGGTATTTCTTTAACAATTCCTTTTGTAATTATTATATCCGTGACTTTTCATGGGCCCTTCATGGAAATTTATGGGATGGTCCCTTGCATGTCTATGAAGAGTAACTACGTTTATTGTCCCCCACGTGGTCATTCGCAATTTGCAACTACTTTTTTGACAAAAATTTTTTTTTAAATTTGTTTATAATTTGTAACTTCATAGATGATGTATACACCAACAAAATATTAAGTATATATCATAATACACGATGTGCAAGTGTAATTACTTCCGTGTTATGGAAGTTCACTTCCCAACATCAATAGCTCCACTGTAATTTGCAAACGCTAAAACAGATGCCAATATTTAAAGACTTCCTAAAAATTTAGGAACCACTTTTGGACACATTACTTCAAGTATATGTTAAATACACATCATCTAAGACCAACTGGTAATTGCAAGGGACAAACTCGAATTCGGGACAACGTAAACTTACCCTCCCCAAGTAGGTTCTCAGAAGTTGTGAAGAAATATTGCATTTAACGTAAGACACCTAAGCACATGAAAACCGTGTACAAACGCTCCCAGCATAACGGCTTCAAAGAGTCGTGGCGGGTGGTACACCGGTAGTTCACCTCTTGCTAAAGACAGTTGGTCCCGTGTTCGAGTTCCGATCCAAAGCAATTTTCTCTTGGCCGTAGTCTTCCTCCCCCGAGTAGGTACTCAGAAGTTGTGAATTAAAAGTGTGTTGATTATATTCACACATTTGGATCCTGGCTATAGAACTAAAATAATTAAGGTAGTTACCATATTTGTAGGTTTTGTTGTTCGAGATGTGGTTGCTTCACTTGAGATCCATTGTACTCCATTTGTTAGAAGACGACGCTCTGAAGACTTCGATACCAACATAAAGCAAAGAAATATGCTCCACAGTGCCAGTGCCATGGTGTATTTTTGCCAATTTTTTCTAATGACAGTTGTTTGCTTCTATAAAGGATATTTTAATTTCGAATTAAATTAGCTTTGTTTTTTGTGAGTCACAATTTCAAAATATGTTTAAGTTATGAATTAACTAAAAATATTTCAATAATTTTCAACTCGTTCATTACAAAATAATAGCCAGTTTTTAATCATTACCTTTCAACAGCAATATGGTCAGGTTTTGTATCACTTTTATACGAAAAAATATATCTTGATATATAGAAATATATCTTAACAAATGTATAGCATACAAATATACAAAACAATTTGATTTTGTTGTTTTCTATTGAAGGTTTCTGTTCTTGGACAGGTAATAAGTCATCACAGACTGCACGCAGATCAGTGAACTTTTCTTCGCTTAATATATAACGTGAAACGACGATTTTCTTGGTCATGACTTATTACTTATTTCTTTTCTTTCTTTCTCGCTTCTTGAAGAAGGGGTGGAAAACGTATAATGTGACTTATTTCCTCACCTTAGGAAACATAGCAATCGTTTCATCACTTCCCACATGAACGTTGTCGCGTTGCTACCAAAAAAGACGTTCCATGTCAGAAAATGTCGTTTGAAATAATTTTCTTTACACGATTTCGGAAAACAGTGAAAAGTATGCTACATAGTATGTTAAATCAAACTGCAAGATTTATACAATTTTGTCGTTACGTAGAGATACAATAGATCAAAGAATCTTTTATTAGAAGTTTAATATCAATTGCTTTAAAATACCTATATTTTACCGAAAATAAAATATAATATTTTACAAATATTACTTGTATTCTGTATTTATCAATAATAAGGTATAGTTACCGAAAGGTTTTTAAATTATTATATAGCAAAGTCCTTCTGTCGACAAAATTTTGCAGAAAAAATCCCCACGGAGGTACGTGTATCTACGTTTGTAATGATATCTTATCAGGCTACGAGAACTTGTGCTTAGAAAGTATATTCGAATTTTCTGCAGTTTATTTGACCGACGTTCGATTTATTGTTTCAACACATATACTCTACTAAATCTATCGTTATATGTGGTAGTTTGAACATCGATTTCTTGAGTACATCCAACTCTGCACATTCACCAGTTAATCGATTCAAGAATCTTATCGACTCCTTCAACCTTATTACGACGATGAACGAACCCCTTCGCCTCTCCGGTTCATCTCAAACATTGATAGATAAAATTCTCGTCAACAATGGAACCACGTTTCTCTGAAGTGTTTATCGCCGGACTCACAGATCACCTTGCTCAAATATTGATTATTAATCATAAACTAAAACAACTTAGAACCACTTAAATTCCTTCACAAATTTTCAAGGAAACTAAATATCTATCCATATTTAAAAATTATTTGCCACGACAAATTCAATGTATTTATCTCAATATTCCTAAAACATTACAACTCTAGCTTCCTCATTAAACGGAAGTTAATTCACGCAAAGAAACACAACAGATGGATCACCCAATGAGGAAAGAATTTCTTCAAAAAACAAACGTCGTTTATATTATCTTCAAAACTCTATAACCAACCACCTAAATTCCATGTTTATTGTTGTAAATATAAGACAATTCTTTGAAAAGTGGTTTATCCAGCTAAAGTTACGAAAAAAGACTGGCAGGTACTAAAATCGAACAACCGTAAAAAACCATGCAGAATACTGTTAAAAATCACACGTCAACTTCTCAAAATCGCGAAATAAATGTTTCTCTATTAAACAATGGCAAAATCGTTTCAAATCCTAAAGACATCGCAAATTTATTTAATTCTTATTTCTTAGAAACAGAAAATAACGAAATCAACATATAAAAAAAATCAATGTCGTACAATTATATCGAACCACATACCTAATATTATGTTCACTTCTGAAACTTACTCCAGGGAAGTCATGAGAATCATAAGCTCATTAGAAAACAGATTTTCAACAGGCTAAATCATATACCCGAGAATATTGTTAAATTTTCATCCCACGCTGTATTAAATCCACTAATATATATTTTTAATAGTTCTTTATCGGAAGGGGTGTTTCCCAACATATTTAAGAGAGTTAACGTGAAACCTTTACACAACAAAGGGAACAAACGTAATATTGGAAATTACCGACCAACATATCTACAGCCCACTTTCTCAAGCATCGTAGAAAAATTAATCTATAAGCGGAGTCTAGATTTTTTATAAAAAAATAACGTTCTCTCTGACGATCAAAACGGTTCTAGGAAATCCTTTTCCACTACAAGTGCCATATTTTCTTCCTTAAACGAGGTTACTACATCTCTTGACCGTGGGGAAAATCCTCGGGGTGTTTTTCTTGATTTATCCAAAGCATTCAATGTCAGTATGAAATTCGTCTATCCAAATTGCATTCTTTAGGCATTCATGGACTTCCACATCAATGGTTAACTTCTTATTTAAAAGATACATATATATACAGGTTAAAATATCCTATACTAAAACTAAAATACTTCAGCGTTCTCATTTAGAAACAAAGCCACTTACTTGAAAAGTACCCCAAGGTTAAATTCTCAGTTCTATACTGTTTTTATTGATTGTGAACGACATGTCATCATCCACATCAGATTGCAAAATGTTCTTTTTTGCTGATGACACTATTTTACCGTGTTAACACGCCAACGCTCAAACATTATGTCTAACCTTTCGACTTGGTTCCATGCAAATAGTCTCATTGTAAACACTGACCAAAACTGAATGTCATTTCATAGTAATATCACAAAATCTTTACTCCAGGTTTCTTTTCCTTTAAACGGAAGAATTACAACTGTTACGAATACAATAGTCTTGGGTCTCCATATTCAAGACAACCTCAAATGAAATTGTCACGTTGACAACCTTAATTATCAATTAAGCAAATTGTGTTATGCATTCTGAATCTCAGTTAACGTAGTTAGTCCACATATTTCCCGTTGCGTGTATTTTGCAAACCTTTACTACCATTTATGTTACGGCATTACCTTCTGGGGCTATTTCCGTACGAAACTTTCAGTATTCCCAAGAGGATAGTTCGGATAATTTGTAAATCTCATCCCCGAAACTCTTGTAAACTTTTATTCATTATATTAAATATCTTAACACTTCCCTGCATTTATATATATGAAACAGTCGTGTTTGTTATGACCGAATTACTGAAGTGCCACCCTTGCTTCAAACGAAACAGTCGCGTTCACAAACACAATACTCACAAAAGTAATAATGTTTATCCTTCTAGGGTGTCAACCACTCTTTGCCAAAAACGACCATATCATTCGGAAGTTATTCTATACAAATCTCTGCTCAAAAGTATAAAAGATATTATGAAATTGAATCTCATCAAATAAGCGTTTAAAAACTACTTCCTGTACTCGTGCTTCTATAATGTTAAAAAATTTATTGTTTTTAATAAAATTTAAATCCGTCTCGAACTTTATCACGCCATTGCTATAGTACTTCTAAAATATCTTATAACAATTTCAATAAAAATTTTCTTGATGATTGTGATGTGTCTCATGATTCATATTAATTTAGATTTATATGTACTAAACTTTGGCAGGGTTGTGTACATTAGCCCCATCCTGGCCTGGGTTTTGCTCCGGTATTCCTTCACGTAAAGGAGAATTTCTTATACAGGTTGTCTAGGTTTTGTCTAAGGGCGTGTTTATTGTAACAATAAATCGTGAATTTTGTGTTATTTCAATTCTTATGATTTTTAAACACTATGCTCAGAACAATCTATAGTTAGATAATAAATTGTACATGTAATTTTTTGCGGTAATTTACAAACATAGTGACATTTTATTAGTATTATAACTCGTAAATAACTTTTTATCTTATCTAGGAATTTTTGCTCAAATTTTTGAATCCATCTCTGCCTTAGGGCTCTTGAGTCTGAATTGATAAAATAGTCCCTGACTTGCTTCCTGGGAGTAAATTAGTTTATTGTCCTTCACGTGATCATAAGCAGTTCGTACAGCTTTTTTTAAAATACTTTTTTAAAATAGGAAATAAAGACTTACGTTTTATGGACGAAGCTTTTAAGATAAGTTTCTAAATCATCCAGCAAAACATAAGAACTTTTTTAATGAATCTAGAGGTCTCGCAGCAGCTTCAAAAATGCCAATATTTGTACTTCTCGGATTATGATGCATACAATTCAGGTATCAATCGATTTTACTGTTCTTTCTGCTGGTGCAAGGACATTAATTTATTTCAAAAATGAAATTTTGTCTTTCCCTTTTATTTATCGGAGAAAATGTATGTATGATTCTAAAATCACACCTAAAATAGCTTCTTATTCAAATTTACATCAAGTTTATATTTATGCACATTTCCTTCACGTACAAAATTAGCAATACAAACTAATTATAACGTCGTCATTCAGGGCCTGAGTCAGTAAAACGTGCAAACTTTTTTCAAAACGTAATATCTTTGTTTTTATTGCCTAATGTTCAAAAGAAACAACATGAATTGAAGAGACGAACGTTTCTTTTTGCAATAACAATGTGCAGTAGGCCGTAAGTAATACTGTAACTATTTAAAAAACGTGAACTGCAAGACACTTGACTAATTCAGATGGTCAGTTTGAGTAATTTTTGGCTACAAATAATACACATAGAAATTAAAGTTCTGAACCGTATAGAAATTTTGTCAGAGAAACCTCCATTAACGCTATATTCAATTCTCATATTGCCATCATGTTCAATTGCCCTGCCGTTATGTTCATCACCTGACGAAATGCAGGGTACAAAAGACAAATAGTAACATAAATTTATTTCATGCATTTCTTGTTTATTATATCGAGCATCAGATAAGATGTTCCTCATGCATATTCCCCCTCATGAATATTAACAAATAAAAAAAATTTATCTAAGAGGAATCAAATTTCACCTAGCTATAAATATATTTTACCAATAACACGGACATAAATTACCATTAAGTCTTCTTGAAATACGCACTAAGAAGTTAATTTACGCTGTAAAACAACAAAAGCAATTAATATATTTCTACCTTACGAGGAGAAGATGCGTTTTAAATTTCAGTCACGTGAAAATGACGACGAACCATGCATCGGGCCAAAAACCCCTAAATACCTCGAAGGGGTGTTAATCACCACACCACCCCATTTTATAACAGTACATCATTTGCGTAGTGCTTATCACCCCTGCAATCAATTCCGGTTTCCCGGGTTCGATCACCATCACGTCATTTTCACCGAAACGAAAGTAACAAAAATAAATAAATAAATAAATACACGCAAATCCATCAACATCAAGTAAATGATAGTAAGTTTTCAATTTCAGTTTGTTTACTCTGTAACGATTCCGGGGGTGGGAGCTAAAAAAGAAGGAAGTCGCCGGATAATAATTGTTTAATTTTTCCAAAGGATATGAGAAATTGGAATATCCAAACCTAGTGTGAACTTAATGGTCATGGCGCGTTTCATCTAACCCATGTCATGTTGGCACTTGATGGAAAGTAGATCGAAAGGATGGCGATGCGGTATTTGTGTAGCGTATACGCTGTATTTGGCTAAATACTTCACGAACTCACAAATATCACAATTATTCCATCTTCACATGGTCTAAACAAGCAAATAACACAATCACAGGAGGAACAAACTATCACCTTATGATGAGACCTGCTCAATAACTTAGACGAATCACTGAGATAATTGCTTTCTTTAATTTTATTCTAAATATCCTAAACCACAACCATATGAATTATAATGACGGAAAACATTTATTAATTTCTGTATATCAGTTATAGTAAAATATATACTAACACTTTTATGGAACTCGCTTGACTCGTTTGAAATGCATATGAGCAAGCAAAAGTAAGGGCAGGCGGGCACAAAAGGTTTTTTTTATTGAAGCATATCACCATGCAAAAAATTTAATATCTTTTACAAATGTCTGGTGACAAATAGATTAAAGTGATGTAAATTTTCCGATGTAATGTTACTACAAATCAAAGTCAACATTTATCTTTGTGATTTAGTAGTTGATCTTTTTTTGATAAAATTCGCTTTGTCCATACGACGCAATGTATTTCACCATCAATAATTATTGCAATTTTAACACGTATTTGGCCAATGAGTTTGTTAAGTTCAAAACCCAATTAGCACATGTTACTCTGTTTATTTATCCCGATTTCAGATATTTCAGTGATTTAACTCAACCAACGTTAGAACTACCTTCAGTTAATAGAAGATTTTCGAGGGAAGTTTAGAAAGCCGTCAATTTTGTTTTACAAATTTACTAACATTTAATAATTTAAATAACATGTTAAGTCGTAAATTACCGGTTAATGCTTTTCTGCTTCGCAAAAATTAGCCTAATAAAGAATAACATTTATCAACAGTCAGGCAAAGAGTATCACTGACCAAGTTAGTCGCTGACGGATTTTACAGTGCTTTCTCAAGGAGAAAGGAACATATTTGTTGGTATTATGTAGCCATTATAACACATAACCATTTGTTTCTTAATTTAGAAGTATGCTGAAATGAACAATCCGGTTTTGCCTTAGGACACTTTATCGGAATTAATGGGATAATCCCTTGCTTTCTTCCGAAAAGTAAATTAGTTCTTTGTCCTCCACGTGCTCAGAAGCAGTTTGTAACTGCTTTTCTTTCACAATAAATTTATATTTAAATCTAAAGAAATACTTGCGTTTGCGGAGCGCAGCAGAGCTATTATACCGTCGACCTCTGTCTTCTAGCAGACGAATTCAGGAGCAGAGATGTCTACTGCTTCCGGTGCGAACTTGTCGCCTGCTGAAGGTCACAAGTGTTAATAGATGGTTGGTTATATTGAGAGAGGCGAGAAAGACGGCGCGTGATTTCTTTCATTTTTACCTTCAACATCATTTCCTTCAATTTCTACGGACTGATTATTTATTATTTCAATATTCATATTATTTATTGAAACATTAGGTTATAATATCACAGATTACTTGTTCTAGTGCTTCCTCACTTCTATATTAAAAAACATTTTGCGTCTTTTTAGGTGGAGTTCGTTTTTCTGAAGTTTTCTTATTTTCGTGTTTTACTATTTTTGACATCTTCGCGTTTTCTTCCGTTTGTATTTTAATATTTTGAGATTTTCGTTATGTAATTGTCAAAATTCTTGGCGTGGTTTTAGTTGAATAGAGAGAAATGCACATTTTCACATCTACATTTTTAAGCTCTACATTTCAATAATTTTTAATATTTGTTCTTCAATTTGAGTTCTATGTTATACTATATTTGTAAAGTTATTGTAAATCTTTGTGTCGTGTTATGAATTTGCATTGTGTTGAGCTTTTGATTGCCCATGTAATTAAAACGAACTTAACACGACTTCCTAAAAATCTTTTATAAATTTATCGAGTACAGAAGTTTGAAAATATTGTGTAATTTTGTAGGTACAATTCGCTTGTAATTGTCAAAATTATACGACACTAACAATTTTTGAACATAAATGAAAGATTCTCCTACAGTTGGCATTATTTAAAGTGTAAATTAAAAATTTATATTACTACTAAAAATTATTGTTTTAAAACAAAACAAAAACCCAGGAGCCTTGCATCTAGTAAGTACGCATTTGGCGAACTCGGGGCCCCGGGGTTAGTCTGGCATTACTTCCACTTACTTGTGCCATGCTCCTTCCTTTCTCTTTCCTGACCTTCCATGGTCACCTCTTATTCTTTTTCGATCGCGACGCCATTAGGGTTAGGGTATCTTTCATTTTCCTTATTTTTTTGTAATGTTTTGATTTTTGGTTTTGAGATTTTTTGCTATATTGTGGATCAGGAGAGTTTTTAGTAGGTATGATTGAGTCACTCTTCGAGTCCTACATGCGGGGAGAGTCCTGTGACTGAGACGTGCTTTGTTCCTTCTGTAAGGAATCACATGGGATTTTTTTTCATAATGTTTTGCAAATAGAATGTGTTAAAATGAAAAATACTTCTGGGACCATTGCTAACAAGAAAGCGTACATTTAGCGATTAAACACACAATAATTGTTGAAAAAATTAATTTCTTGAGACTACTTTAAGGGCACAGAAGCTTTCGAGTTAAACACAAAAAATGCCGAACATTTCTTTTAATTTTTAAATACAATACCCACACATACAAATGCGCGACAATGCTGCAATTTTCTTGGCTGATGCGCTCAAACATTAATTGAATCACACTTAATTAAACTTTGCAATCCATGTCCACCGAGATGACTCTTTTGTTCCTTGTATTTTTGTCTGAGGAATACGCTAATAGACAGGAGCGAGAAATTTATTTAATTGTAATTAATTTTCTTTTAAATTCGTCAATAAAGTTCGTAATGGAGGGTTTATACAGTTTCTGATTAGACACAAATATCATACATTTGATATCAAATCAAATTTTGAACATTTTGTTTTACACTTTTAAACATTCTAATTGCATTATAATTCTGCAACATTTTTTGATGTTGCATGACCACAACTCCTGTCCATCACAGTATTAGTTTTTAACAGACTCAAAACAACAATCTCTGCTGTTGGTATGCAAAAGTCTCTTTTTCTGCGTAAATTCTGGCAGGTAGTGACACAAACATTGATTGTTTAACCGACCTCTCTTGGAAAGTAAAACTTAATGTACCTGGAAAATGATGTGACTAAATCGTAAATAACATTTTAAAAGGTAAAAAAATAAGTGTCTGATATATCTCAAACTATAATACATACAATGTATGCTCTTTGTATATACTGTAAGAATCGATTAATTCTTAAATATGAACTAGAATAATGAGAACTATGACAGGCAAAAATAATTCAGATGGGTTTAACCGCTGCACAAGGACGCAAGGTTGGTATCTCTTTGTTCAGAAAACAGGTCATTAAAATTCAGCGAACGGAAGAGTGATTGCTCATTATTTTGGCCAGAAGTGAGAAGGATATAGAAAATTGCTAACACATAATGGATGGCGTCGATAGAATTAAAACTGGAAAACAATTGAAAATCACGAAATGTATTTTGAAAGAGACGAGGTTAATGTTGGTGACAAATTTGGGTTTTAACACGCAGCTGCAAGGGAAAATGCAGATCGTGGGTGTGATAAGAGATAGGGGTTCTTTACAATTTAAAAGGATGACAAAGGATAGTAGACTCGGAGAAAGAGGGTTTGGGTGAGCGAGACCCTCAGCACCTACAACTGTCAATAGGGTGACGAAGACGAGGAGTTAGTGACCGCATGGCGTGCGTCGCATAACTGTAAACAAAGAGAGCGTTGAAGAGACGGGTGGAACATTTTAAAATTACGAAACTTTCCTAAATTTAGTATTTTATTATTAAAAAGCGTCTGGTTAAAATCACGGAGATAATGCATGAAAAAGGTGACGCCGTGGAAGTGCGGAAATTTCCTAAGAAAAACCCTACAATTGGTCAGGGACACGCACTCGTCATTCTAAACTTAATCAATAGCGATAACTCCACTTTTAGCGTTAATTAGACATTATTAGGAAAAATGTCACATGGTTTAAAAAAACGTAGCATGTGACCTACCCTCTGTTGGACAGACTGGGGACGAGACAAAAAAATCTCACGCAGAGTCGCTCCGAGATCTTTAGAGTATTATCACAACACATTACTTGATCATTATCTCTGATTATCATTTTGGTTTCGGGCACATACTAAGGACGTCACTTACTTGCTTCGTTATTCTCGACCATTAGGTCATGGAACTCTTTTGTACAAGTTGTACATAAGCAACAACTTAAACTTGTCAAAATTTTACAAAGTTTTAAAACTTCATCTGTAATAGTTTGTCTGAGAACTAGTCGGAAAAAGATGTTTTGCTTTGTTTATCGACGAGTGGTGACACAAAGTCATTCTGATCGCGTCGTAATGAGTTTGAATGAACTTTTTCGCGAAAAGAACTTTATTACGATGGTGATGAGCTGTATTTCCGAAGAGGAGAGTTACTCCAGGTGGACGCGGCAATCTTCCAAAGGGGCTGGTCTCGAACAAAGAATGAGCTCTTAGCTTGGACGATAAAGGAAGCACCGTACGACCCAATGCTATTAATGGCAACAGATCTCCAACCACCTCATTAGACTGATATGTTCATCGGTAACAAGGTAATATTTAATGACCAAAACTAGATGTATAAGTTTCTGCGAGAAGAACTAGTGCGACGACCAAAACAAATTATGGCCCAAGTTTAGTACCTCTGTTCTTTTATTGTTAACCACGGCATAAAAAAGATTGACCAATTACAATGGTTTGTCATAATTTAATTAATTTCTTTGTAAATAACTGGTAATATTTAATACCAGAAAATTATCTTAAAGAGAATTTTATGCCAGAGTTGTATGGAAACACGTAATTTTGTGAATAATATCGCTGTTACATATTAAAAAAATAATGGGATAATAAATAATTAAGACAAATTTATTTCTAAAAGCATTTTCATTTCACAAAAAACCCTGTGTGTTTTCACTTAAAAATTGTATGAACATACTTAATATTTTAATGGGTTTTTAAAAGCTGGCTAAAGAAAATATTCAGTTAAGTCTTATACACTACACCATTCAAGGTTAATAAAACTTGTTTGATAACAATACGTACATACATACACATGTGTTAGTTAATGTATGTTCATACAATACAATTTTCAATTCAATACGAAATTTCATTTATAAAATTAACATTTTAAATTTCATTTGTCGAGGCTTTAGCCCCTTTTGCGTTTCTAATTCCTTTAATGCCGTGGGCTGTGCCTTACATGCCCTGGAATTTACTCTCAATGAATTGATCTGTTGCCTTCACATTGATTACAGAAAAACTGATATTTTTATTTCCTGCCGCCGTAATATTAAACTTAGTTTTGGATAGATAGACAATTAGTTATTATTATATTATAATTTTACATATTGTTTTAGTTTTTTATATCTGAAATCGGTGCAACTGACAAAATTCATTGAGCTCCATTAGAAACAACTGAAAACCAACAGTCTCAACACAAAGACTGTACATGGGAAATATATTTACAAGAGACAATATTTATTAAAATACAAGTGAATATACATAGGACAAGTTGAAATACTCCACTTGACATAAACATGAGCTGACAAGGCAGACATACAATACAATCACATGAGTTGCGATGACGTCTGCTTTGCTTCTTAATTCGTCTTAACCTCATTCAAACGTAGGATCTTTTGCAATTAAAATCATTGTTTTCACAAGAACCTCGTATTAACCACTAAAACGAGTAACCTATCGGGGTCTTGATTCCAAACAGACTGGTTAAGAGGGATTCCACTGTGGGTACATATAAAGAAGTAACAATTATGTAACTTTGCTAAAAAAAATTAACCTAAGGCACAGAACATGAAGGGTAACGCACTGTGCTTATTAGTTAATTACAGCAAACTAAAACTAAATTCGTTTATTGTCCTATACGTGGTCAAAGAATGTTGGTGAAAGCTTTCTTGACATTATATTATTTATTGCTAGATATTGGTACACGGTTTGTACACCGCGTAGTTATTCCTTCTACTTCGTCATAGTACAAACGGGTAATGATAAGTGTACTTCGCGTTATGTTGGCAGTACTTTCAAATTTCTTAAATCTATCGCAAGAATCGGCCATCTAATCAATACACTCGCTCTTGCATCCCGAATATGTTCTTTCTAAATCGAACATGAAGAACGAATATTACCTTCAATTATGATTCTCGTAATATTGACTTGTATTTATTTACAGCAAATACTCACATTTGTGACATTTATTCAAATATTACTTCAGTTCATAGGAGTTGGAAATTCGTCTTAGGCAGTCATATTTCTTTACTATATGTAAAGTTACATGACAGAGAATAACTGAGGACAGACCACATATACCTAACGAAGGCGGATAACTTCCAGAGATTTTAATATAGATATATCAATAAATAATTTTATTTTACTTATGAATTGCGTATGTCACTTTCAAACGATTTCTTTATTGAAATTTATATATTACGTATAAAGGAAAGTTTGTGACCAATTATCTACAGCTGACGCAAGAGTTATCTAATTTCCTAAATCAAACCGTATTCATTTAACGATAAATATAAATAATTTCTCCTCCATAAAATCTAAAACAATTATAAATATATAATACACAAAAACGGGCAAGGTTTCAAGGTAGAAGAAATTTCTCGCTGTAGTAGTAAATAACTCTTTAATAAAGCACATTTATTTAAATGTTGTGTTTCAATTCACACCAAAAAAATGCAACAATTTTTTCCGACGATAAAAGTCCGTTCTTAAGCGTTGAAGAGCAGTAGACGAGTGATGAAAATTCTCTTTAACAAGAAGTATATTTTCAAGTATTGTAAATAAAAACTTTATTGTAAAAAAACAGTTGAAAATTGCATGAGCACAACGGAGATAATAAATTAGATTCCTCTCTGGAGTCAAGCAAAGGACCATCCCTACGATATTCCTACGAGCGCAGAAGATAGGAACACTATTCCTACATATAAATAAGGATACATACCTTCACACACATAAAACGTAGAAAACTCCCCCATGTAACGCGCTACGAATGGTTACATGCTCGCCATATTGTTTACTGATCTCCAAGGCAATACCACTCTTTACACAAGAGATCTCCGAACTACGTCGCCAAGGAACCTCCAAAACAGTAAACAATAGAGGACTCCATGAAGCAAAGGTCGCCCCAATTGCGATTCCATGACGGCAGAGAGCAGCCCTAGAAGTCGCATAATGACCTGTTAGTTCCACACAACCTGTTAGGAAATTTCTGGAGAATTTCAAGAGACGAACTGCGACACAGTGTTAGGCCCCTCAGACCGTCATATATCTTTGTTTAGACTCAACCTTCTAGCAACGACAAAATCATTATTCTGGCAAGTCTTGACCAAGACGAGTCGCTGCAGACCGCTACAAGCTAAGATACCTAACCTCTGAAGGAACTCTACTTTCAAACTGGTGCTGACCATATTCGAATTCTGAAGAAATTCTATCCTGACGACATTTCTACGAGCCCAGAAAATACTCAAAGCCAAGCTTCGCCTACGCTGGACTTTTAAAAAATTCTATCCTGACGATATTCCTACGAGCGCAGAAGATCTTCGAAGTCAAACGCTTACCACGCCCGGCGCTGGGGAAATCCTATCCTCCGAACTCGGCGATTTCGACTTCAAGGATCGATACAAGAGACA
>NNCF01128804.1:0-158008 GCA_002313205.1 Laupala kohalensis
ATATTCCATGTAGCATAAATAAACATTATTATTTTATTTTTGATATAAATCATATGCCACACCCCCCTCCTCCTCATGTCCTATCATCTGTTGATAGGACATATTTATTGATTTTAATAATGAAGAATTTATTGATTTTAATAAAAGTTAAATCCGTCTTGTACTTTATCACGCCATTGCTGTAGTACTTTTTAAATAACTTATAACTATTTCAAAAACTATTTTCTTGCATGATTGTGTTGTCTTATGGCTCATATTAATTTAGTTTAATGTGTACTCAACTTTGGCACGGTTGTGTACATTAATTCTGTAGCCCCNGGCCCGGGTTTTTCTCCGTTTTTACTTCGGGTAGAGGCGGATTTATTATGCAGGTTTTCTAGGCTTTGTCTAGGGCATGTTTATTGTAACAATAAATCGTGAATTTAGTTGTTTTTTTTTAACTCTTATGATTTTTAAACACTATAATCAGAATACTCTATAATTCGATAATTACTTGTACATGTAATTTTTTGCGTAATATTACAAACATATTGACATTCTATTAGTATTATAACTCGCAGCTAACTTTTTATCTTATCTAGGAATTTTTGCTGAAATTTTTGAATCCGCCTCTGCCCTTGATCGGAATTGATGGGATGGGCCCTTGCTTGCTTCCGGAGAGTAAATTAGTTTATTGTCCTCCACGTGGTCATACGCAGTTTCTTGTTTTTTTACAATAAATTTATTATTTTTATTAAAAAAACAAGTTTCCTTACAATAATACTATTTAAAATAATTAAATTGTATTTTCACGGTAGACATTCTTGACTTCTTGGTCATATTCGTGTGAAATTTTAATTTTTTAAATTCATATTTACATAGCTAAAGGACTGTGTAATTGACGCATTGAATTTTTGCGTCTTCCTTCGATTCGTTAAACCCTACAACTCGGGCTGTACTTGGAGTCAGATAAGTCTGCATGTAACCCAGGAAAAATAAACATGAACGGAAAGCCACTGACTTTAGAGTTTTATTGTAACGTAGCTACTTCTTTATTGTAACGTTTATTCTTCTCTGCATACATAGTTGTGATCATATGAGGTTGATAACCGCTCTTTTTAATGATAAATTACTGATTTATTTAATTGTTTACTTCCAGTTTAAGTGATTTGAGATTGGTTCACAGTATTGCCAACGCAATCATTCTCCACCGATCCATAAGGAAAATGACATAATTATTTTGTGTTCTAAGCGTTTACGTTGGTAGTGTTTCCGGATGTTTGAGAAGATTAAATATGTTGCCGACCAGAACATCGCTTTCGTATTCGTGTGCGCCTGTGGGCTCAGATCGTATGATCGTGTTCTTCCTGTGACTTGTTTGTGGGACGAATGTACTAGTGCTTCCTGGTTACTTGTTTAATATTAAAACACCTATCCTTGTTTGAATCTTTCTTATATTGATTGTCCAAACTTCCAAAAGTTTTAGCTAATAATTAATCTTAATTTCTTAATAGTACTTCATGCCATGTTAAATATAAAATCTATTTTGATAAAGTTATTAGTAACAATACAGATTTAGGTGTTCATTATTATGATTAAAAGAATTATGTGACTTTTGGATTAATAACAAAATTTGTTTGTGACACATTTTCTCAGTTCAGTTAGTTTCACTATCTCAATTAGTATTCCGAGTCTGTCTTAAGGTTCATATAATGGATTTGTCATAATTACTATTAATTTGTTTTTTCTATATTATATTTAGTGGCAACGTTTGATATTTATATGACTACTTAAATACGATTAGCAATCTAATGAATATTTTTTCTTGAGTTATCGTCATACGAAGTACAATAATGAAGTTATTGGTCTCTAATCTCACTTAACATCAGTCGAGACGAATGACATTACAGACCGCGTTTATTTCGTAGAAGTTGGCAATATGCACGAGGCAGTCACGTTGATTTTTTAAGCTAACTTTCGTGACTCGAAGTATAATAGGTTTCTTGATGTCACCATTGAATCCTCTTCGTAAAGCCTCGTGTAAACAGCTACCAGCCGGCTATTGCGCTAGCGGTACCATGAAGCTGCGTTGCAACTAGCCTCGTGTATATCCCCCTTAATTGAGCTGTAGGAGAGGCAAAGAACAAACTCATCGTTCCATATGCAATGTTTAATAAGGTCTTACTTACAGTTGTGTCGAGGTGACATGGCGTCGGCAACTGACACTGGTGCGGCGGTGTCTTCGGTGGACAGCCCTCGGAACCGTAGGCAGGCGGCAGTGGCGTACGTAGGGGAAGCTCGAACCCTCCCCACCAAAAAAAGCAAAAATAATATACAATTTCTTTCTTTACTTAAGCTCTAGCTCCGATTTATAATAAGAAAATAGTATATTTCATCTGAATTTGAAGTGTATGTTAATACTAATAAAATAAATAGCTCATAACAAGAAATATTATTTCTGATAAAACCAAGCGCGCGGTGACGTCTGGTTTTTATCGCCCGAACCTCGCATCACTCAATGCTGCCAACACTTGTGCTTTCCACCGCCACTGCCTTTTCTGACATTGGCGATCTGGAACGCACATGTTCTCTCTTCGTTCTGCCGGACACATCGCAAAGCTGGTCTAGCTTTGCCTAGCCAACGAGCACCCTACCGGCCACCGCCCCCGGTTGGGGTCAATCCGACCGTCCGTCGGGTGCGGGGAGCTTTAGCACTTGAAAACAGCTGTTAACCATTCAACCTTCTAACATTACACATGTCCAACCCTGCTGAGGAGCACAAACACCGACGACATGAGTTGCAAATGCAAAACGTTAAAATATAGCACTGGAAACTGATGACACACGACAAGACGACAGGGTCCTGGTCATCTGGAAACGCTATGGATAAGATTCTCTTTGTTTCAGAATAGTCTTCTTTCAGTTGTGATTTGAGGCAGTTGATGAGATAGTTAACACATGTACTCCCTGGTGTCATCGGCTTCCCTTATTGCTGCCGCGTTAGTCGTTTTCGTAGTTTCTCCATTTCTTTTAAAGTTTTATATCGTGTTTTAGAATGCAAAACATACTAGTTTTTAGCTCGGATATAGTTGGTTTGTAGCACTAAATACGTGTTTTTTTTAATTTTTAAAAGTAGTTGGTTGTGTGAAACATGAAAATAAGACAAAGGCATCTAAAAGGAAAGTCAACACTCTAGATTATTTTGTGTCAAAAACTAAGTTAATTAAGTGTGATAGTGCGTTGGAAATACCTACTTCTTCGTCTACATCGTTTCAGCAGAATACCCTTGTTGCTGAAGTTTGTGGTCATGACAATGCTCCTAAGCTTGTTCCCGGGTTCTCTGATAACAAGGAAACAATACGTCCTGGCAATTCTGATTCAAACGCTGTTCCTCAAAACGAGTCTTCATTATCAGGTAAAATAGCCAATATCAAATATGTATTATGCCTATCCAAGTCTCAAATTGATGACACTCTCAAGTACGCTGCGTTGAGTAAAAACTATTCTGACAATATGACTAACAAATTTCCTTCCAAAAATTAAGGTGCTACTATGCGGTCATTCCAATATTCTTGGTTGGAGAAATATGAATGGTTAGTTTATTCCGAGAGTGAAGATGGCGCATATTGTAAATATTGTATCCTATTCGGAAAAACTTCTTCTCACAACGACGATTGTTAGTCGTCCACTTCAGAAGTGGAAAAGAGCGTTAGAAACATTTAGAAAGCATTGTTCTTCTCAGTATCATGTAAAGTTTCATGGATGCAGAATCGTTTAAACAAATATATAAACATACAAAAATCAAGAACTTGCGAACAGTTCAGCGAGAAAGAAGGCGGCTGAAAATAGGAAAAAATTGGTGGGTATTGTGAAAACAATAATTTTGCATGGTAAGGAAAACATTCCCTTTCGAGGACACAGGGAAGGCAATTGTTCCTCTATTCTAGAGAATGAACAAAATCAGGGAATATTCAATGATCTCCTTAAATTCAGAGTTAATGCTGGTGACAGCATATTAAAAGAACATCTTGAAAAAGGTTCCAAAAATACGTTGTATGTGTCTTCGCATTCAGAATGAGCTAATTGCCATATGTGGAGCCCTGATAAATGAAAAACTAATAACTGATAATACAAATTCGGAATATTTCTCTTTTTTATGTGATGTGACCACAGACATGAGATGAGCTGCAACGGAACAAATATCTGTGTTCGTTTTTTGTTTTTGAAAAATGATAAAATTATTGAAGTTTCTACCTTTCGTTTCACTTGCTTCCTTATCAGAAGATCACTTGACACATATCATTTTGAAAGTTTTGAAAGACTTTGATTTATACATTAAGAAGTTACGTGATCAAGGTTATGACGGTGCGTCAAATGTCAGGGAAATTGCACGGTGTTCAAGCAATAATTAAGGAAAAACAACCGTGCGCTCAGTATACTCATTTCTGGAGCCACGTTTTACACTTAACAAAAAGTGAATCTGCCTCTCGTCAGATAAAGAATATGATAGGTACTGTCAAAAACACGACGAACTTCTTAGAGACAGCTACATAAGACGAGTAATTCTCAAAAAAACATTTGTCTATGAAAGAAACAAATAAAACTGTTTTGACACGACTGTGTGAGACAAGATGTGTGTAAAGACACATGGCATTTATCGATTTTTTGAACTATTTTGGCAGCATTGTAACGACTTAAGAGGAAGTAAATGAGTTAGGCTCACAATATTCTATGGGTTTCTCTCTGTTGCAAGCTATTTTGAGCTACGAATTTTTAGCTAGTTTAATAATTTGTGCTGAAATTAGTGGCTTAATCCTGTCTGTAGCCTGCCTATCTGCAGAAACGCAGTATAAATCTTTTCCTAGCCAAGAAGTCGGTAACTGATCTGCAAAATACGTTAAAAGAAAGGCGAAAAAATGTGGACAATTCTTTAATGCGTTGTTTGAAGAAATTAAAGCTATCACAGAAAAACATGCAGTAGAATCAAAGGTGCCGCGAAAATATAATGAGCTATCTTGTAGAACAAATACCCTTCAGGAAACAACACTACAAGGTAATTTTATATATTCCTTTACTTGACCACTGCATCGTTAAACTAGAAACCCGTTTCGATCCTGAGTTTGGTAAAATTTGTCACCTACAAGTATTTATATCCTCGATTTACAATTAAAGCTAGTGCTCAAGACATCAAGCCGTCTGTTGGCTCCATCATTTACCCTGACATTTCCAAGACGGAACTAACGCTCGAAGTAGAATTGTGGAGGCAAATGTGGGTAGATCAAACAGACGAGAATGTTCCAGGCACAGCTCTGTCTTCTCTGCAAAATTGCAATCGAGATCTATATCCCAACGTCCGAAAATTTTTGGAAGTACTGTATGTACTTCCAGTGACGTCAGCAGAACCACAACGCTCCTTACATACTTTGAGGCGGTTGAAGACTTGGTTGAGGTCTACATCATCGGAAACCAGACTTAATGGGCTAGCTTCGCTCAATATTCACGAGGAAATCGACGTAACTCCTGAAGATGTTATCGAACTGTTTGTCAATCAAGGAAATAGGAGAATGGACTTGAGTTACAAACTTCTTGGCTTTGATACTAGTTAATGTAAATTAATAGGTTATTTTATTCTTCAGTGTTGCATTTTTGTTTGTTTCCTAACATTAATATTCATTTTGTGAGAGCTCACATAAGATGAAGCTACTTGTGTACGTTTTGGTCTAGAAATTACAAATAAAATAGCATTAACGTAGTAAAGAGGATATAAGTTCAATAAAAAAGTTTTTAATGAGATTTTTTAATTACTAACATTGTAATACAATTGGCGTATATATTATATATTAGGAACTCGAACCCGAGACCTCGTACTCTGGCCGCAGGTGTGCTATCCACTGCTCCACCCGCCTTGACTCCCAAGTCCGTACGCAACTTCCACCTGGCCAGATCCGGTGAACCTGGGTCACATCCCCCTTTAGGTGTGTAACATAAGTGACCGCAGGCGGCTCCAATGCTGGTAACGCTGAAGTCCGGTTTTCACGTACCTACGCGTCGGATGCATATTTTAACTTCCGAGTACCTACTCGTGGAGGAGTGTTTGCAACGTCAACAGCCAGGTGAAAATTGCGACGGATCGGCGCTTAAGTCCGGTTTTCGCGTATCCGGAATCCCGGGATCGAGCCCCGGTCCGTCGCAATTTTATATTTTATGTACTATACTGCTTTTTATTTACAAAACGATGATTGTCGCATTGCTTTATGTAAATCAACATACTCAAAAATAATTTTAGAAAATATTAAGAGATAAAATCACTATTAGATCAGAAGAGGTTCGGTTTTCACCTAAGTTAATATAATAAAAATTATGTTTTCATTTTCTATAAACTATTTTACTCCTTCAAACAAAACAAAAAAAATCTGCGTACGCTACTGGCAGGCGGTGGTGTTAAAGATTGTAGAGGGAAGTGTGCATCTGGGGTAGTGCTGCAGCTGCCAGTTTGGACCGAGCGGAAGGAGGAGTCTTGTCACGCAATCGTACATGGTACAGACCTCAATCGAGAGAGAACCGACAGTCGTCCACAGTCATAGAGCATTTCTCATAATAGCTACGTTTCCTACGATTGTAAAGAAGGCTATGCTACAAAGATTCTCGTATATCCTTTGACGTCAGCTGCCATTCGATGCTCGCCTCTTATTTGGTAGAGACGGGAGAAAGGGAGGCAGACACGAAACAATCATGTTACCAACCACAGCTGACTGAAACCACTATGAGAAATTGTGCGTGTTTTTTTCGGAAATATGAGAAATTCCGTATTAGATTTCCTCCTCTGACGGCTCTCTGTTGATTAAGGTCTCTAGTACGTGGAAGGAAGCTTTATTGGCGCAACGGCGCTGCCTCCAAGCCCCGAGGTGTTCAAATACCCACCCGGTCCCCACAGATTACGTTAGGTACCTTTTATAATCTGTGCCCGGTCCCATAGCAGCAATTTACGTGACCCAGATACCTCGTTTCGAAGCTTCGGGCTTGTACGTCACGATATACATCTGGGTGTCAAAAACCGTCCAATTTTATTACAAATAAAGTAATATGCATTATGGATAATTTTAAATCTGTGGGGTACTAGTTTTACAAATTTAATAAAAGTAATATTCTCACGTGACCAATCAAGTAACTAATCGAGAGCCGTACTCAATCACTTGCGGTTGTGAGAAGGACAATGCCCAAATAATCACAACCGAGATGGGTCTTTGGTCCACCTTCCTTATTTTTCCACCACGACTGCGTAGGATAAAACGACAACTAGAGACCTTAATCGAGAGGGAACCGCCAAAGAAGGGAACAAAATGCGGAATTTCTCACATTTCCGGGATATACTACGCGCAGTTTCTCATGGTGCTGGAATTGGTCACGTGATTGTGACGTGTCTCCCTCCCTTTCTCCCTATTCCAACCAATAAGAGCGAGCATCGAGTAACAGCTGGCGCCGAAGGGGCTTGTAAATATAGCTGTTATGAAAAATAACGTGCTCCAAGTTGTAAACACAGCTGTCAGTTTTCTAATAAATTTAGGTCTCTTATTTGTGCTTCCTGATGTTGTTAGGTTTGTTAGTTTGGTAAAACTGATGAGTAGGAAATATGTGGGAAAGATCGAGTATCGTGAGCTGAGACTGGCAATTTGATATTCTAGGTTGACAGCAACCGTAATTAATTGTTATTACAATACGGTGAGCTGATGCTGCTGATATGTTTACGATTATGTACGATGGGTAATGAAAATATTTTATCAATTGTTTGATTAGAAGACTCCTTCAACTAAGGGTGGTGAGTTCAGTTTACAGTGAGTTATTTTAAAAGTTATCTAACTGTGACGTAGAACATAATTTTATCAACTTGGAAGAATTCTAGGATTTCTATGCTTTATATTTATTGAAAATTTATCAATTATTATTTGGTTATATGTTCAATAAACTCTACAAGCAAATTGAATTAGAATGATGTGGAATGTAATCAAGTTGTGGTGAAGATTCCTTCCTAATTGTTGATCTTTTCACTGTTTCCTTTTTCAGTAAATTACGTACTTAGAGGATTCTTTTAAAACTCTTAAAGTTGTAAACTAATTCATTTTTGAATAGATGTTTACAGTTAGTGCTTTGACATGTTTTAACATGAAAGTTTTATTAACCCATTTTATAATAACTGGTGACCAGTTTTTGTAAAATTTGATTCATCTCTCTCTTTGGCTTTACTTGTATAAATTAGTCAAAGAAGCCCAAACTAGCTCAAAGTTATTTATTGTTAAAGGAAGAATTACTGCCAAGAGGAAGTGCATCCACTTGAAATTTTTATAAATTTTGTTTGCTTTGACTTATTATTTTTTTGAGTGATACACTACCTTATTTTAGTGAGTATTTAATTTTTGTAATTGTATGTGACTGGCATAAATAGAAGTTTCCATTTTGTTAGATAACTTTGAAGTTTTGGAGTAAGTCCTTCTAGATTCTAAAGAGCTTTTGTTTGTTGATCATAAGCTAACTGTTATCACTTAGTAGTATATTGTTGCTTACTGGAAGTGTTGTTTTAACTGTATGACAATAATAATGAAAAAAATTATTACCAGAAAAAGAAAAGATACAAGTTACCAAAGTTTAAAAGGTTTATAACATGTAAATGAAGTGATATAGAATTTTGTATTTGTTACTATTTTTATTTGTTTTTGGTGTAGGCTGTCTTGGCCAATATGTCTTCAACTAAGGGTGGTGAATTGGAAGGATTTTCCTCACAAAGAAGTAACTTACAATCCAGTATATTATCTGATCGTGTAGAGACTTGGGTGAAGCAATCTCAGGAATTCCATCTGAGAAATATTGGAGGTGGGGAAATTAGAAAGTGTAAGAGAAATGATGATGGGAATTATGTGCCAGCATCAGATGAAGATGATCCTGATATAGATGATCTTCTTTTGTGGGACAAACCAAACAAATCAAAAAAAAAATATTTATGGACTAAAGTTCCTCTTCTGTTAAAATGTGAATGGCGCAACTGCTCTCATGAAAACTCTCTTGTTGAAGATTTTGTTAAACATGTTAGTTTTCACATTCCTGAAGTAGAAGTGCAAACAGATGATGAAGAGAATGGTATGTGGAGTTAATTCTTTCTATATAATAATTTAATGTGTTTTACTTAATAGCAATGTTATTAATCATTGATTGAATGTTGACACATTCAATCGAAAAGCATGCACAAACTGTGGTGTACCTTGGGGAAGGTGTGGGTTCCTATGTCATCGTTTAAAGACTCCATTTGGGTCACCAAAAATAATATAATGATATAAATTTGGACTTACGTATACTATAAACTATTAATAACTTCAGAATTTAAAAAAATAGCAGAGCTTAATATTATATACTTTATATTATATTATTCTAAACAATTTTTACTCTATCTAAAAAACTGAACATGAATGTGACTTGAATATGGAGACCTCAAATAAAAAGGCTTCAAAATGAGGGTTTGGTTAGTTTAGCATGATATTCACTTTTCTGTGTTCAAGAATTAAAAATGTGTTTTAAAACAATCTGTTGTAGATGTTCTTGGCTGCTTGTGGGAATCTTGTGGTTTTGAATCTACTAATGACAAGGAATTTGTGAGACATGTTAATTTTCATGCTTATCACACTAAATTAAAATGCATCGGACAAAAGATGATGGATTTAATGAACTTTCCTGTTAGTATTACTATTTCTATTTCTGATTACAAGTTTTTGTTTAAAATCAAATTTGATCTTTTAAACATTAATAATATTTTAGAATTCCATTAAAATTTGGATCTTTAGTGAGTTTGATTTTAATATTGAAAAATATGGAGATTAAAATTTGATGTAAATTGATTTTTAATATTTGTGATTTAATGGACAATTTCTATTTGAAAATGTTTTGATGCAATTTTATCCATGTCTTAGTTTATGATATGGTGAGGTTCAAGTTAATTTTTGCTAAAGCTCACTAATTAATTAGTATTATCTTAGTTATTGTATATAAATATGCTATTTTTGTCTACACTGAATTGTATGAAAATTAACCCTTTTGTGACTGAATTAATTGTGTTCATCAGTTTTATCTGGTTTCCTCGAAGTAGATTTTCCTTGTGTGACTTTCTCAAAATATAACAGTAACTTCCCCAACAAATATTTATTTATTGCAAAATTATTTGTGGAACATTTCATGGAACCTTTCCTGAAAAGAATAATGAAAATGAAGAAAAAGTATATGTTTGAACATATTACACTGATTTTAATAATTTCTTAAGAAGTAGTTTGCAAAAACTATTATTTCTAAAGAAATTTTGAAAAACATGGATGGGTACAAAAGAGAGACTCTATGCTTCAGGTACACCATGTCTGTTCTTTTTTATCATATCTTCTCCTTGGAGACATAGTAGACAAGTATATATACCTTGTAGTTTCTTGTATGAGACCTTGTATCTTCTCTGTCTAGATTGAGTAACACATTCATTTGATCATGAATAATATCTAAAATTTCTTAAGTAGAGATTGAAAATAGTCTACCTTTAGGTGCTTAAATGCTTGAGACTTCAGGCAATGCTTGAGAATCATCATTTATATTTTAAAAGCATTTGACATAGCCAGAATGCTTGTTCCCACTGTTCCATTGTTTTCTTGGCATATATCACAATAATTATATGTGGCATATTATCAGCTTCATTGCCATGTGTAGCACACACCTGAAAGGTATGCAGCTCTTAGTGTTCTTCATCATCAGTTTCTTCTTCAAAGTCAAACTTGTTCTTGGAAAGAGTGAGCTAGTAAGTACATTTCTTCTTTATTCAATGAAGGGACGACTAGAAATAATAAAATTATAATGTATTTTGGTTTTGAGGAAAATTAGAAAATTGAGCAAAATTATTCATACATACCATCAACCTACTGTAAACCCAAATGCAAATTTATGTGCCAAAATCTGTCATGTAATTTGCAATTTAGAATAATCTAATTGCAAAACTATGCCGATCTTCATTAATACTGTGCAGTTCTTACACAGTGTCGAAAAAAGTTGAGAATGGTAAAGAAATTCTTATTCATTTATGATGAGAACCCACTATCTGGAAATATCAACAATCAATTGGAACTGAGTAATCAGAAGTAGTTCAAGCATGTCATGGAAGAGTGGCCTACACAGTGAACGACACTAAACATTCAGGGTAAAGATAAGTGGGACACATATGTCCCATGGATCATGAAAGGGTTAATTGTGTCACAAAAAGAGCACCTTTGGCAGGGTTGCCAATATTTTATATTTTGCAATGTTGTAATCTGTTAGATAAAAGCTTCATTTTAATTCTAAAATACAGAATGTTTTTCAATTTCTACTTTCCATATTGCATTTTAAATTTTTTAGGTTTTTGTATTCAATTAGCTGATGAGAAGAGAAACTGATGACTGAAAACCTGTCAGTTATGAAGGAAACAATTAGTTCCAAGTTTTAGTGTGTATTTTGAAACGCACCAACTTGCCTTTATATTCTTATAACTGATAGGATATGCCTTTGGAATTTTAGCTTCCTGTTGTGAACTTAATACATAGTGTGAGATTTTGTAGAAATTGTATTATTTCATGGTACTAGCTTTTTGTCTAAGCAAACCTATGTTCAGGGGTTCTTAATATTCCACATATTTGAATGGGTAAGGATTTTCTTTACTTTTTTATTCTGGATCAGATTGATACAAAATTTTAAATTTTTGTGCTTTAACGAAATCCATTATCTGGACAATTTACTCATTTACATCTTTTCTTGTGTATAGGCTTCTTATGAGTTTTTGTAATTTTTAATTCATAGTCTTTCTTGAACAATCTAGTTAGTAATATTGATTTATTTTACAGATTTGTCATGAAGAAGGTTGTCTTTATTCTGAGTGGACTATTTTGATGATTTTTGTAGATACCAATTTTAATACTCTCTACTGAAGCATCCATGCAAAGCGACTCTTATTTATGTTTCTTCATAATAATCATTTATTCTGTGCCCCATTACAATTAAACTCAAATTCAAGACCTGAGTTGTCTCTTTTCTGAGGATTCTCTAACTGTGTTATTAATTTTTTTTACAACGTAATTTCTCTGGAATGTTGAATGAATTGTTGTGTATTTGTTCCTTTACTTGTTTGTCTACATGGTTGCAAAAATTCTTATATTCTTATTTATCTTTGGAAACTTGTCTTGATGGATTCTGCATTTTTATAACTTTATTAGTTGTATATTTAGGAGTTGTGAGTTGCCAATCCTTATTCTTATCTACTATTATTAAATGACTGTGAAAGTGCACATACCTGTTTGCAAAGTTTTGACATCTAAATTACCAAACTAAGCTTGGTGCCATTTGGCAGTGAACTTGAAACCCTGAGAAAATCACAGGATAAGTACACCGTCATAAATTTAGGATCGTAAGCTTGTCATTAACAATTTTTTTTCCTAACTCATCAATGTAGAGAGAAAACTATTTAAGATTTTAAACTTGAAAATATTTAGATGTTGCTTTTTAAATGTAGATTCACTAAGAAAGAATTTATTGATATTCCTATTTTAAAGGAGTTAATAGGGGTGAAAAGTGATTTTGACTGTATCTGTCGAATCCATTTAGATATTTTATGTTTTTGATATGTTGTTAATTGATATCTAAAAGCCAATTTGTGGATTTGGTGATATTTCTCTTTTAAGTGTGTGAAAAGGTTTTACAAAATTTCAGGGTTTTGTCATCCCTCTTATTTATTGTATATACTTGTACATGCTAATAATGGATGTTAAGCATTAATTATGAATACAAAAAGGAATAGAACATTGTCTGTTTTACTCGGTTGCTAATGAATCATGTAATTAGTGCTCATGAATTTATTTCTAATTGTGCTTAGTATGTCTTATTTAAAAATGGATTTGTTTTCTTTTCCATAGTTTTGGGTTTTGTTTAGTTTATTGTTTTCTGTGTTTGTGTGATTGAATGATTGATATGGGATGATACATTTCTTTTGTGTCAAAGTTAAAACTTTTGTAATTTAATTAATTTTTCCATCTCTAGGTGAATTGTTTTTTATAATACCATGACTTTTGATGATAAATTTTAACATTGTTTGCTGTTCTCATAATAGAGAGGAAGTCTAGGTTAAAATAATATGATGAATTTTCCCTTAAATCTAGAATAATTATTTATTTTAAATTACCTGAACAAAGACTGTTTACAATATATATGTTTTTTGTGTTTTTTTTAAATATAGTTAATTAATCTACATTTTAAATAATGGACATAAGTTCTGCTTTAATCTTGACTCTCTTTCAACTATATGGCATCTTTAATGTTCTTTCTATTCTCTCATTGATTGTAAGGATTAGCATTAGAAATTTCATTTGTTGTGTTGTTGTTAGTTAATTTTTAATTTTGGTTTTGAGATGTCTCTTTCAAAATTCCTATTTCAGAAATGTTCTTTAAATCCTGAGAGCCGAAATCTTCTCCCTGAATTACCAGAGGAATTTTTGTGTGAATGGAAAGGATGTTGCCGCATCTTCAATAATTCACAGATGTTTTTCTTCCACGTTACATCTCATTCTTTGTCTTATAAATCACCAAGGACTAAACAAAAGAGAATACTTGATATTCCTTGTGGTTGGTTAGGTATGGTTTTCCTTTCTGACTCTTGATTTCAAAGTATCTGGTTGTTTTGTATTTCAAGTCATTTGTGGTTATGTAAAAGGGATTTTCATTTTTAGATATTTTAAAAAAAAGTTTATTGACTAAGAATGTTTTTAAGTATCTTTGTTCTTTGCAAAACAAAACTGAAAATCCTATGTGCAAATACTAGATTGTATCAAATATTTTTGCAAATATTTGATGCGCAAAAGTTATTCTTAGAAATTTCTAAGAGTGTCATGATATATAGGTATATTGGTAGTAATTTATTAAGTTTCTTTTGTAAATTAACTTGTGTGTTGGTTTCAAGTATCAGAGTGCGAAGCACTATAAGTTTTCTGGAGTTCAGTTGTACTTTGTCTTCTGAATTCAATACTTCACTCACCAAAGTAAATATTATGGTCACTGTTAGTCTTAACATTTTGCACAACATATTTGATTATTTCTTCTTAATAATATTAGTTCTGAATACTATTTCAATTTTTAATTGTAAATACATTCAATACATCTTTAGTAGTTATTATTGGTTAGTTTATAACGTTGTATTGGTCATTCTATATTATTTTACATCTGATATTATTTCCAACCTTCATAAATATTATGTTTAATTAAGGACACATATCTATTTATTCAAAATAAATTATCTAATTATGTGGTACCATCTAATTATGATTTTGTTAATAGTATTATTCTCTGTTTTTATTCACTAAAGACAATGCCTCTAAGTTGCTAACATTCGCTACTAATTTATAACATAATCTTGGGTATAATTTGAATTGTCTAGGAAAAATTAATGAGAGTATTTGGGGATGTCAAGCAGTTGTAATTAAATTGTGCAACTTGAGGGTGTAAGTTATTTGTGAGGTAAGCTGTATTTACTCATGTCCTCCATCCCTTTATAAAATAGAATTTTTAAGTTCCAAGATACCTGCAAAAGGTATAACTCAAAATTTTATGTGAAATATTTGAAGTTTTCTTGCAATCATTTGATGCTGAGTTACTCATGTTGTTCTCACCCCCCCCCCCNTGTAAAGAAATATCTCAAATTCCTTTGGAGAATTCTGTTAGTAAATGGGGTACACTAAAGTATTGGAACTGAGGATGATTATACTGACCCTTGTTTTGTGGTAAGATAAAGAACTATATAGATTGGTGCAAAATTTTTTGCTTTGTATATAAGTTCCCATTATATAACATTACAGTTCAATGTTTTAGTGTCCTTAAATCATCCTTTCATTGACTAATCATACTATTATAAGTTCAGGCAAATTGAATAATTTTGTAACTATAGAATTTTTTTTTGCTAAAATAAGATTCATTAATTCAACTTAATACAATGTTAGACAATACAACCTTAAAAAACACAACCCTGATACAATACAACTAGATTACAGTACTACAATACAATAAATAATACAATGCAACAATGTAAGCACTAATACCATACAACCTTAATACAATATTAGTTGTAAATAGATAATTGAAAGTAAATAGGTGGAAGAAGATTCATTCTTCTTTATCATACAGAGGATGATACCAATGTAGAATATAATTTTTTTAAAAATTTCCTAGCATTTTATTCCCTACCTGTGTATTAATATGCTATCAGAAAATATTACAAAACTTTGAAATTATGATTTCAGAAAATATTGGTTTTAGAGGAATTGTTTTACTGGTACTGTATTTGTCTGAATATTCCCCCTCTTTAGGTAAAACCGAGGGGAAGAAAGTTGAATAAAATCATAAAAATTTAAATGAGAAAAAAATGGAGGGAAGTCTTTCTTAAGGGAAACGCTTTTTCAAAAACGATATGAAATGGTGGGCTCTGATAAATGTAATCACGGATTTTAAAATGAAACAAGCTTTCATGGAAAATTTGTCTTTCTGAAAGTTATGTTGGCGCATTCCAACTTCTCTTGACCGCAATTGATCCGCACAGACTTTGGCCTTGAAATTTCTTGTCGCTGCTGTACACACAGTTGAGACACAGTCGCACACTCAGAGCAGGGGCAACACAGTTTCTATAGCTCTGTGTTGTAAAGGGGAACAGTGCGAGTTGAGAATCAGTGCCGGGGCAGCATAGACGCAGTGCAGATCTGTGCTGCACATGCCTGCCTGATAGTTGTGGACCTGCAACAAACTCGTGCCACACACTGTACTCGTACTGTGCCACACAGGTGTGCCCTACTGTGTGTTGTGCTGCATGCGTCGACTGTGTCTCAATGTGCGCTCCGGGTAAAAGTTACTTCTGTTAGCTGTGTTCATTACATAAATGGCTTGTGTTTGCTAAACTCATTTTCACCCAAGCACCTTTGAATGAGCAGGTTTCTCTTCCTGAACTCCAAATATAGTCCTCACCATATGAGGATTTGGATGATTTTTTGAAGAAAAGAGTGTGTGGGGGATGATATTCAAATGAATAACTGTAGTACCTGTTATAAGTACATAATAATTGAATACTTTAAGAATTTTTTTATTATGTGGGACAATTTTCATTGTGGCAGGACAGTTTTATTAATAGAAATAAAGTGTTGTACTTTGGATCTGCAGATTATAAATAAATGTAAAATAAATTTGCATAAGAGTTATGTTATAAAAGGTGGTTTTTTCTCAGAAGGAATTTGAACTGTTGTGTAGGCATTCTTTTTGTCCTGTCTGTTTTTGTGTCTTGCTAAATATGCCCATAATTTTGTAACATTAACAGATTAGTTTGCCATTGATGAATTTTGATTTCACTTGATATAATTTATTAATTTAATTTCTTTTGGAAATAATATGTGTCTATTTTTAAATTATCTTCATAATATTCCCTTGAAAGTTATGAAAATTGTTTTTTTATGATGATTTAACCAAATTTTAGTTTTGAAAGATGAATCGTTATGGTGTTATGAGACAAAAATTGTATGCTGTTTTCTGATGAGTGTGACTGTTGCAGAATGTCCTGCAAAATTCAGTGCAATCAATAAATTGACTGAGCACCTAAAATCTCATACTCAAGAAAAACTTTGTGCTTGTCCAGGCTGTGGAGGCCTTTTTTCTTGTGCTACAAAACTTCAAGATCATTGTATTTCTCAAACTAATTGTAAGTTGGAAACTTAATTGAAATTTTTTTTGTGAGTTTTATTTTTGAAGGATTTAGGATTTTAATATTCTAAATATGCATTTATGTTATGTATCGTTTATGTTAAATAGTGTATATTTATTTAATTTGTTAATTTCACAGCAAAACCAGATTTTAAATGCACATCTTGCTTCAAGTATTTTGCATCTGAACGTTTGCTAAGAGACCATATGCGACGTCATATCAATCGTTATAAATGCACCTTTTGTGATATGACTTGCCCTTCTCCATCGAACTTAAGACTCCACATAAGATTTAGACATCTGAATGCCAAACCTTATAAGTGTGAAGTATGTAAGTTTGGGTGAGTAAATTATATTAATGATTATGTTTCAGACTACTTATTAGTTTGTTAATAAAATAATTTATATTCTTGTTAATATATAATTTATAATAATTTGTTAATATATAATTTATAATAATTTAATTAAAATAAGTTGATGACCTACAATTTACTATTCTTTTTTGTTGTTTTTGTTTTCATTGTAATGTGAATTTTATGGCGCTTTTTTCTCTCATCATTATGGGTATAAATTAATCTGTATAAGTAACTGTTGAATGTATTGATATGTATATTACAAAGAAACTGGATCCTCTCTTGCACTTATTGTAACACACAAATTGAAAAACATGAACATAAAACTTCCTTGTTAGCTAATATAATTTTGAAATTTCTGTTTATGTAAATCACCAGTTTATTATGATTCATAATTAGAAATGCTTTAAATAAAAAAGTTTTGACTGTGTACATAAATGTAAGTTATTGTTACTCTTAGTTATTGTCAATTTTTCATGTATGTGAATTGGAAGTTGACCCTGCTCTACACGCTCTTCTTTCCATGATGTGAGAGCTTGCGGGGTGGTGTTTGGACTGCCCAACATTTTTTAATGATTTCTAGAGTTTTTCACAAAACATGGGCAAGGTTAGTTCAGAGAAACAAAAAATAATGAAAACACTTTTTTATTTAAAAGTAACCATACAAATATCTAAACTTAATGAAAATAAATTGTGATGAAAATGACCATTTGAAATATATACAAGCAGAAGAGAATAATTACATTATTTACATTAATTCCTGTCATTCCTCTTGGAGCTTAGGGCTTCCGTGAAACACTTCATTCGAGTTCCTGTTGTTGACCAGCTTCTTTACTTCATTCCATGTCTCCCATTCCCAGGCATTCCTCCTCGATCATCCTCTTCTTCTTCGGACAGCCTCGTTTTCGAGGTCCTTGTGGGTTCCAGTCAAGTGCTATCTTCTCAATCACCAATGCTACTTTCTCTCCTCTACATGTATTTCAATTGGCTGCTGGTTCGTTATTTCCCATAGATCTTCATTTGATATGATGTCTGGCAATATTTGATTGATAATTCGCCGTAAGCTGCGATTCATAAAATCTTGCAGTTGTTTATTAGTCTTCTGCGTGACCTTCCAGGTTTCACAACTGTAAAGGAGAACAGACTTAACATTTGTCTTAGCTTCATCCTCCTAGAGATGTTCCTGTTCCTCCAAACAGGATACATGCATCATTTGCTTTTCTAATGCCGCTCTTTACGGTATCTTCCGCTCCTCCAGTTGCAGTGACAGTACTCCCCAGATGAAGGAAGGAGTCTACTTGTTCTATATCTTTATCGTGTATACACAATTTATCATCAATCTTTGAATTCACCCTCATCTCTTTGGTCTTATTTATATTTATTCCAAGCCCTGCACAGCTTCTGCCTCTTCCTTCAACCGCTTAAGCTTCTCTTTTATATATTTGAACCTCTGGGCCAAAAGGCAGATGCCATCTGCAAAATCTAGATCTTCTAGCCTATCTTGCGAACCCCACTGAATCCCTCTTTTCTGATCTGTATTTACTCTTCTCATCACACCATCCAATACAAATACAAAAAGTGTCGGAGAAAGAATACAACCCTGTCAAACTCCTGATGTCACATCTATAGGCTCGGTGAGGTCATAATGCAAAACTTGACATTTATAGCCTTCATACATATCCTTTATAAGATTTAGGTTCTTTTGTGATACACCATATTCTTCAAGTGTTGGCCACATAACTCTTCTACTGAGAGAGTCGAAGACTTTCTCAAAATCAATAAAAGTCAGATATAGGGTGTTTTGCCATTCTGTACTCTGTTCCAAGATGATTCTTAAGGTATTAATTAGGTCTACACAACTGTGACTTTCGAAAACCAGCTTGTTCCTTTCTAAGACATAATTCAACTGAATCCTTCACCTGATCTAAAATGATCCTTGAAAGTATTTTACTAGGCACAAACAGCAATGTATTCCTCTCCAATTGTCACATTTTGTAATATCCCTTTTCTTTGGAATTTTGACGATCAAGCCATTGTTCCATTCACACGGTAGCTTCTCCTCATTCCAGATCTTCTCAAATAGTGGGTGCAGCAATTTTGCTGAGGTCTCAATGTCTACTTTAAATATTTCTGGTGCAATATTATCCACTCCTGGAGCTTTTCCAGTTTTTATCTTTTTCAATGCCTTCTCTATTTCTGCACAGGTTGGAGGGTGTAACTTTATTCTAAGATTGCCATCTACAGGCTCCACTTGTGGGTTCACTATCTGTTCTGAACCTTTATTGAGTACCTCGGAGAAATGTTCCTTCCAAGCTGTTGTTCTTGGGTGGTCAGTAGTTCACCTTTCTTATTTCTAACAGGTTTATTCCTGACAAAACCTCTCTTTGAGAGTTTATTTGTGATACTGTACAGTTCTTTAGCATCTCCCCTCGCTGATGCCTCTTCTGCTTTCCGTACCTGTTCATCCACCCACTGTCCTTCTTTACACTTCTCTTCACGCTCTTATCAGCTTCTGCACATTCCCTATGTGCTGCCACCTTTTGCTTTCTTCTACTCGTGTTCACCTTTGCCTTAACTTGTTTCTGGCATCTTCTCCCAAGTAGCATTAGATGCCTATTCCTTCCTAATTATGGTATCCAAGTACCTTTCTACTAACTTCCCAAGTACACATCCTTAATGTTTTTCCATGAATTTTCAACATTCATCTCTGATTCTGGTACAGGTTCTACAGCAAGGGATTCAAAATGATTCCTTAGTTCTATCTGAAATTTTTTCCTCATCTCCATTTTACAATTTCCCCACATCTAATTTCTTGTTTCATCTTTCAAATTTATTTCCACTAGCCACAATTTTCATTTTGAATTCTGCAACTACCGTGTGGTCACTTCCAATATCTGCTCTTCTTTTATTTCTTACATCAGTCAATGATCTTCTAAACTTTCTGCTTATGGCAATGTGATCTATATGGTTCTCTGTATCATAATCTGGCGATACCCATGTGACCATGTGACACTGTTTATGTGGGAACAGTGTGCCACCCACAACCAGATGGTGGCTGGCACAGAAGTCAGAGAAGAACTCCCCATTTTCATTCGATTCACCAAGTCCATACACTCCCATAATTTGTTCTAGGCCATCGTTGTTAGAACCAACCTTGGTATTAAAATCTCCCATCACCATAATAATATCCCTTTTCCCCACTTTCTTGATAGTCTCGTTCTACTGGCAGTAGAATTCTTCCTTTTTCTCCTACTGGCAGTAGAATTCTTCCTTTTTCTCTATCTGAGACGTATGTGTGGGAGCATAGCACTGGAGAACAGTCACATTTCGAACACTGGTTCTAAATTGAGCTATCATCAGTTTTTCCGGGATGGGTTTCCAGCTTAAAAGGCTCTTCTGAGTGGTTTTGCTCAATAACAATCCTACTCCCTCATGTTCAGAATCTTCCCCCATTTGTTCAGAATGGAATGTGTTCCTGTTACGGGTTTGTACTTCCCCCAGAGGACACCACCATATCGAAGCACTGTCTGTGCAGGTGACGAGAGTTGGCATGCTTTGATGAAGCTGAGGGCTATGCCGGCGGTAGCGTAGCTACTGACAGGATCTCCCAAGCTGGACAGGTCTCAACGGAGGAGTCAGATGAAGCACAAGGACCTTTCAATGCCAACCTGGCGTTTGCCCTTTCTTTACTTATCCTATCTTCCTAGCACCTATCCATAAATCCTTTCACCTGTTGCCTTGTAGGCTAAGGGAGGCAACCCTGACAGAAAACAGCAAGCAAGCTTGCAGGCTTAGGTAGCAGCCCACCAAGATAGGTCTGCTGTAGGCTAATAACTTGCACACCATTTGACTTCTTAAAATTAATTGTAAGTAAGCTCACGGCAGTGTTAGGAGCACTATAGCAGCATGTTCTCTTGGCAACTAATTAGCAGACGACAAAAAAGTCATGGAAATGCTGTAACAGTACCAACTGGTGGGATGTTAGCGAGCACTAAAACCCCAATTTAAAAAATACAACTGGTGGACAAAGGTGTAATTAAATACACAGATATTAATTTTAATGTTTGTAGTTTTTGTAAGGAAAAAGGTTCAGACACCGCCCATGCTCGCAGTGCAGGGATAAGTAGTGTTAGATGTGTTCCAATAAGTAAAATTAAAGATTACTTGTTTATTATACTTGCATGTAGGATCCTTTAGTTCTTGAATCATATCTCAAATTAATGTTTAGTCTCACTGTTATGATGAAGGTTATGACATTAGATGATAAGTTTTAGTCAATGGTTGAATTTACAGACTATCCATGTAAAAGTTCCATGTATCCATGTAATACGTGATGGAAATGGTTAATTATGAAAATATTAATTTATTTTTTAATACTATTTGTCTATTTTATTATTCTTCCTACATTCTGTTGTTAATTTGCTGTTCATGTGTTTTTAGTGCCAAATCATTGACAGATTTACAAACTCATATGCTAGTACATGAACCCAAACCAAATTATCAATGTTCTGTTGAAGGGTGTGATTTTGCTTGCAGAACACTTATAACATTAAACAAACATAAACAAAATGTAAGTATTTCTTCTTACTGTTTACTATTGTTGTATTCGTAAATGGGAAATGTAGCGTGCTATTGAAGCTTATCTATATGGAGCGATTGGAGTTAGGAGTCGGGTGGTAGGTCATTGTTAGTAGGTGGGCCGCTTAGCTGGCCTTGCCAACAACTTGGCCCACGTGGAGGGGTTAGTAGAAGTGGTTAGTTATTGGTACTAGGAGGAGCTGGATAGAGGAAGGAAGGTTGGCTTTTCAGTAGTCACAGCTATATGAACTGGGATATTAATGTGAAAAGCTACAAATTTTCTGGCCCCATTGGTAATTGAATCCAGGATGACTTGGTGAGAAGCGACAACACTACCACCTTTGTCACCGGTGGGGCTCTTACTGTTTCAAGTATACTATTAAATGAAAGAGTATTAAGCCTTAAAGTAATTTTGTATTGAAAAAATGTAATCCAATTTGTACCAAAAATTTCTGTCTGTATTGAATTTCTAGCAGACACCATGTCACTGGGTGAACTGGTTGTCGAGACTAACTAATAGTGTTGTGGTTTGTATGTCTGTATTCAGTGCAGAGACTTTGTATTTCAAGAACATTTTTTTGCCATTTTGTACTGACCAAATTTGTTTGAAAATATTTCAAAATTTGTTCGTTTCAAATTTGTTTCATGAAATGGGTGTTGTAGAAACAGACAACAAGGACCAATAATCTTTTGCCTTTAATCTAAGGACATCAGCTGTGTTAATAATCATTTACAAAATATAAAGCTATCCTCCTTAAGCTTTTATGATGTTTGATACTGGAAATATTACAATTATGCTAACCCAATTGTAATACCCAAAGGATTTCATTTTTAATGTCTTAACATTTTTTTCATGTAGAAGCACAATGCAGTTAAACCTATATTTTGTTGCCATGTGTGTAATGAGCAGTTTCCAAGTGGGGGGCGCTTGACAAAGCATCTATTTAAAATTCACGACTTCCAATGGACTCCAGGTCACTCACGATTTACGTAAGATATAATTTATTGTCTTATGGTTTCTTAAGTATTGCCAGTAAGTATTTTTAGCCCAGTGGACTAAGTTTCTGTGTTCTCCAGGTATACCCGTAATGAAGATGGATTTTTCAGACTGAAACCATTTCGTTTAGAAACTCTTGAAGTAACTCAAGAAATTTTACAAGCTGAAATTGATGAACATCCAGGAAGCCTCTCAGAAGTTTGTGGTAGCCAGTATACTTTGCGTCATATGAGTGGATTAGTGTCTGGTGGTATTAACACGAGTTCTAGGACTGGCAAGAGTGTTCTAATTTCTATTGATGAAGTAGATAAGAGAGGCGGTGTAGTTCGTAGAGAAGTGATAGAAACTGAAGAAGTACCGGTGCCTTTAGGTTCAAGAAGTGGAACAGTCGTATGGAATTATTCTGATGGAGATGGTGTTGCAAACACACCGACTAATTTAGAGAAAGTTATTAAACTTGGTTGATGTTGTATAGGGAATTTGAAAATACATATGAATTAATTTTAAAGTGAGAAAATGTATTTAAAAGCAGGATTTGTTTTATTTTCATCTCGACAATTGTACAAAATGTATGATGAAAAATCATCAAAAAAGTTGAATCATGTGGATACCTCTCATTCACTGTGCATCAAATTACTGAAATAATATTTTTTAATAGTACATGTCCATTCATTAATTCTTAGGTTTCCTTCTCAATAACTCCTTGCATAGAGATTTGTGCAATAAAATATGACAAAGCTGAAAAGTTAACTTCGACTCATTTTTGGCTATAGTCCTGCAGGAATTTGGAAAGTTGTGAGACTTCACTCCAAAAATAAATAAATTTATTGCCAAAAATGCAATTGCAAACTGTGTGTGACATGGTGGAGGGCAATAAACTAAAACACCCTGAAAACAAGCAATGGACCATTCTGTCAATTCTGATCAACTGCCCAAAGGCAGTGGTGGATTTAATAGTCCGAAAAGAAGTTATTCAACAAATATGTGCTGTTATCTATGTAAATTATAAATTTATTGTCAAAAAACAGTACAAATTGCATATGACCCCTTGGAGGACAATTAACTAATTTACTCTCCGGAAGCAAGCAAGGGACCATCCCATCAATTCCGATCAAGGGCCCTAAGGCAGAGGCGGATTCAAAAATTAAAGCAAAAGTTCCTAGATAAGATAAAAAGTTAGCTGCGAGTTATAATACATATATAATGTCAATATGTTTGTAATTTAACGCAAATATGTTTGTAAATTTACATGTACAAGTTATTATCGAACTATAGATTATTCTGAGTATAGTGTTTAAAAATCATAAGAGTTGAAAAAAACACTAAATTCACAATTTATTGTTACAATAAACACACCCCTAGACAAAGCCTAGAGAACCTGTATAAGAAATCCGCCTCTACCCGAAGGAAAAACAGAGAAAAACCTGGGCCAGGATGGGATGTATTTATTATTCCCAAAGTAAATCATAGTTATTAAAATCAGCATCGGTATCTGAAAATGTGGAATGGCTGTTGTATTAATTACCGCATCCAAACTGTTCTGAGCTAACTTGTGCTTCAGTTGATTACCTAAATCTGAAGTAGACCTTCATGACATCATTCTCAATTAACAAGTTTTGTGAGATTCTTCCCCATACTGACCTCAAATGGTTCTTGCACTGAAACAACCATGCCCAAATGTAGTGAACACTATGTATTTTGGCTTCATTTTTGGCACGTGTTGATTGTGACAAATTAAAAAAATATAGCATCTTGTATGATGTTTTTGTTGTGTCTTATCTTTGGGTTCATTATTTTATTTATAATTTGTAGATTTTCAATTGTTTTATTGATTCTGTATTGTATTTGTTTAAAGAGTTTGTTCAAGAGATTGAATGAGTCATATCTCTAACAAGTTTTTACAGTTGAAATGTGTAAGGTTATAAATAGCTGCCAAGTGTGTGGTAGTAATGCTAAATACACATTTAAGTGTCTTGTCTGTGATTTTCCTAATGAAACATGAATTGGAAGGCTCTCTGCAAATTAGCAAGAGAACTCCTGTAATTAGTCATGCAAATATAGAATGGCCTTGATATGAATGAGCACAGATTTTACATTAAAATATAAATATTTAGAAGTGTCACTTGCAACTTGTAGGGAGCCCTTCAATTGGTTTTTGTACAAGAATAATTGTCTTCTGCTAAGTGCAGATGGTAAAAATGATATTTTCTGACACAAGCTTTCTATACTTTCTTACTCTTAAGTATAAAATCTATTAAGGACGAATGTTTATATTTTGAAGCTCTTCTTCTTGTATTTCTTCCTCTTCTACTTCTTTTTATTTTTATTCTATTTTTCAATACTAAAGTGTTTGAATGTGTTTCAAGAAAATCTTTTGTACTTCATGGTATGAAAGAGAATACTCTTAAATATTGAGACTGATAATATGAATAAATCTATGTTAATATTTTTGTGTTAGTTTAATTGAAAGTGTTCCCAATTAAAAGTTTTCCTCTGTGCGTTTACAATATCCAAGAATATGTGGAGTTTGAGAGAGTGGATTTGCAGGGGTGACCCCCCTCCCCCTGCAAACCCTATGATGCAGGCTATAGGTTCCTAAAGCTGATATCTCACTCGGCTTGGTACATCTGCACAACTAAATAGTTTTCAACTCTCTTGACATAGTCCCCGCAGGGGGCCCAGTTTCGATTGAGTATGGGTTTGGCGACCCCACGGCCCCGAACTGGGGACTGGTATTGCGACACCATAAGCTTTGGACATACTTCAGCGACCACCATTGGAAAGTTGCGTGTTTCAAAGGGCGGAGATCTTGCCTTCTTTGGCCGGGTCGCGACGAAGGATTAAACCTCTATAAAAAAACCCTCAACCTCAAGGTGTGTTGCGCGCCGATGAGGCGAATGGGTGTTGAGCATAAACACTCCATAGCGGACAACCTCTGGGGCAACTGCCTCACCTCAGTTGAATAAGGCTTAGTGGCGTGATGCGGGGACTCCACGTCACCGGACATTTATTTCCTCCGAACTCATGGGACAAGATGACATGTTTCACTTTTCCCGCCTTGCGGAGTGGGTGTACCGCAAGGTGAGTATTCCACCCAAACGTCTTCGAAGTGACCGAGGGTTCACAACCCTCCCGCTTCAGAACAACAGTAAAGAAACAACATTACGCATGCGAATGTTTTTATTATAATAAGAAAGGAAGAAACCTTGGAAAAAGTTCCTTCCTTTTATAATTATCTGCGGCACTGGAAGGTATCTGCGGCAAACTGAAAAGTATAAAACGACTAAGAAATCGTTCAGTGTTGTTGGAAACCAACACCAACAAACAGGCTTTGACCCTCTTAAGTTGTGAAAAGCTGGGAGAGTTCTCTGTCAAGTGCGAACTCCATGCTGCACTTAATCGTAGCAAAGGAGTCGTATCTTGCAGAGACGTCATGGACATGTCAGCAGAAGAGCTTGTAGAATGGGAGGCTGACCACGTAGTTGAGGTCAGTCAAATCATGAAGGTTAATGGTGTTCCGCAGAAGACCAGTTCCTTCATCGTGACATTTGACTGTCCTAAGCTACCCAAAGATCTCAAGGCTGGATGGCTTAACCTGCCGGTACGTCCCTTTATTCCATATACTCTGCGCTGTTTTAAGTGTCAGAGGTTTGGACATACAACAACATCCTGTAAGGGTCGGGATACATGCGGAAAGGATGCACACGAACCCGGCGTCTCATGCCCGGGGCCTGCAAAGTGCATTAATTGCATAGGCAACCACCCGGTGTGGAGCAGGGAGTGTGTCGCCTTTCTGGAAGAAAAGAAATTGCAGGAGATCAAGACTACGAAGATCCCGTACGGTGAAGCGCGGAAGAAATACAGGGCTTCACACCCTGTATTTTCTACCATTTACTTCACCGCAGCCAAGACTCCTGTAATATAGAAAACCTTATCGGTCAAGGTCGATTTCACTGACGTGTCTACGACGACATCGTGCACATGCCAGTGCAAATGCAGCAAGAAAAATATCGAAGCTCATTCGGTCAAGCCAGGAACTCCCTCCACACCTCGTCCATCTAATTCACTGACAGACCAGCAATGTGCCACGTACCTCAGCGAGCACTAAAGAGACAAAAACAAAGCAAGGTTCGAAGGCTAAACCCCTGAACCTTGTTAACTTTATAAAAACAAGCTCAACATCGAAGAAGTCTCAGAGACGAAAGAAGAACGTCTCTGTTCTTCCTTCCTCCGAGTCGAATTGAGCATTGTCCGACGATGACGCGGAAATTCACATTCACGAGCCTGACACCGGAGGTTCCAAAAAGTAATGGCTTCCATACTTCAGTGGAACCTTAATGGTTATAGAACTCAACGTGAAGAGTTACAACTCTTAGCGCGTCGTAATCCGATCTGTATATGCCTACAAGAGACACCTTTCACCAGAACACTCACCCTCTCTGCGAGGATACAGCAGCTTCAGATATGACACCACGGGAGATCGAGCAAGAGGAGTTGCCGTGTTTTTTTAGAAACACTATCCTCTGCTCGCCTGTTCTACAAACCCACATCCAAGCTATAGCAGTCAAAATTCACAGTGTACCATCTATGACCGTGTGTTCTATACATCTTCCTGCGACACGAGATTTTTCGGAGACCTCCCTCAGAGATTTAATTCATCAGCTCCCTCGACCATTCCTCCTCGGAGATTTCAACGCCCACAGTGTATTGTGGGGCTCATCGAACGATTGCCCCAGTGGCCGACTGCTGAATTGTCTCTTTGAAGGAGAAGATATATGCTTAATGAACACCGAGGAGATGACCCACTTCGCATTTGGCACGGGGTCATGGACTGCTATAGACCTATCAGTTTGCTCTCCTGAAGTTGCTGATATCTTTCAATGGAAGGTAGAAGATGATCTGCATGGTAGCGACCATCATCCTGTCTGGTTGCCCTTGCAGGAATGTGCGACTATTCCCGATTTCAAGCCACAGAAATGGATTCTCAGTAAGGCTAATTGGACACAGTACCATTCCCTGCCTGTCTTCAGAGAAACGGGTAGTGTCCAACAGAGGGTCGACCATCTGACCCAGGTGATTCATCACGCCGCTGAAAAATCCATTCCGAAAACATCTATTTTTCCGCGAAGACCTCATGCCCCTGGCCGAACGACGCATGTCGGTCCGCCATTCGGGCAAGGCGAAGAGCATTGCGGAGATTTAAGGCTAGTCTATCTCCGGAAAACCTCGCCACATATCGGATTGCTAGAGCAAAAGCGCGCAGAACTATCAAAGAATCCAGATCCACCTCCTGGAAAGAGTTTCTAAGAACCATTATGAGAACAACATTGTCCACTAAAGTATGGGAGTCAATCCGAAAGATATCTGGAAGGTATTCTCGAGTCCCAATATCTGGACTTAATTATCAGGGTCGGGTTCTCACCAACAACTGAAATGGCAACAGTGATGGCTGAATATTTTGCTGACCTAACATCCTGATTTCGTGAGAAAAAGGGAAATAGAGAGCATATCTTTTGACTTTCGATCCACCAACTGGGAACCCTACAACTCTTCCTTCTCTATGTGGGAACTTGAGTCAGCTCTAGCCACAGTCCTCGACAATGTTCCTGGCCCTGATTCAATACATTATGAAATGCGGAGACAACTCAGTCTCGAGTCGAAAGAATACCTTCTGGATATCTTTAATCTTTCATGGTCCGAGGGAGTATTCCCTTATTCCTGGAAGGAAGCAACGCTTAACCCTTTACTAAAACCAGGTAAGGACAAAACGACCATCAGTAGTTATTGAAGCATTGCCTAAACGAGTTGCGTCGGTAAAACTGGAGAAAATTATCAACCGACGTCTTGCCTGGTATCTTGAACAGCATGACTTGCTGAGTCGATCTCAGTGTGGTTTCAGGAAATTGCACTCCACCCTGGACAACTTCTCCTGGAAACAGCAATTCAAGATGCTTTTGTCCGAAGACAGCATCTCATCGGAATATTCTTTGACATAGAGAAGGCTTATGACACTACATGGCGCAATGTGTTTAACACAAAGCACAAAATTCTGCCGGAGTACAATCAGCCTGAAGCCATCAGCTGCAAGCAGGATCCTAGGAACAGCGTTTTTACTAGTGTGAATGCAAAGAAGATCACTTCAATAAAAAATTCACCTATTGTTGAAGCAGAATTAATCTCATTGGAGCTTATAAAAAATAAGATTTCATTGTCGTGAAGAATTTCAATTGCCTCGCCAATAATAAGTGCAATCAAGAAATAATTCACACTATTTATAATGTGAAAGTTAAATAAATGTTTCAATATGAAAAAATGAGCATAAAACAAATTTTATAAGATACAATACGTATTTTTTATTCTTCTCGTTGCTCGTAAAAAGGCAGCCCTAAAAATATACAATAAAAAAACAGATGATCTACTATCGTTATTCGACTGTCAAGGTCGAGCTACCGCCGCTCTCTCTGACGCAGGAATTCTGATATATTTCCTTCGAAACCTAAAAATCTTGATACCGGTCACTGGCGCGCCCTGGTGGCGTAAGTTTAAACTATCCTCTTGCAAGGGAATGACATCTTGGTTAATTTCGCTGTTTTCATCACGGTTCCCAGCCGGTTACTGAAAAATATTCTGTATCTTCAAGGCGGGAATGTTAATTTTGCAGAACTACGCTTGCGCAGAAACCACATGCTAACGAGAGTTGACTGATCGCTTCAAGTGCCTTTAATTCGCCACCTGCATGATCATTTCGAAACATAATATAGGGCCGACGGCCGGGGTTCGAAGTCCTGACCGAGAACCTACAAGAACATAGGTGGTTAGAATAGTGAGTCAAGTAATTTTCGGGATGAAGAGAGGACGTTGAGATTTTCAGAATATAATTAAGAGTTTACGCACTGATAATGCGTTGACCACGGCCGCAAGGTCTTGACGTTTTCGCATCGGCAAAATGAGCACTTACGGGAGGAGGAAGGAAGGTAAAGAATTCTTTCTTTCCGGTATAAACTAACCTACATAAGTTATTGGCTCGAAGTTAAAGGATGCTGAGATTGTTTTAATTGCCCTATTTTAAGGGAATTTTTATTACACAGAATTACTAAATGGCAATTACTTAGAGTGATTTTATTGTACTCAGAAGTCCTGCCTCCTGAGATTTTTCAACTATTTCATAAATGTCAATTTGTTTAGTCCTGGGGAGTTTATATACAGTAGTTTTTTACTCCTTTGGTAGCTAACAAAACTTTTGAACGGCACGCGTAGATATTCCTTTTGCGGTTTTGACCTGTATCGTGCGGATTAACCCGTTTTGATCTGGAAAAGTCTTAACAACCCTAGCTATTTTCCATTCAAAGGGCACGGGAGAGTCTTTCAAAATAACTATGTCACTTTCTGATAGGGACTTGGATACTGTTTTTTTCAATTTGATCTATTTTGGAGTATTGACAAATAGTCAGCAGACCAACGCTTTCACAAATAATTTAAATGGTTTTTTAAAGCCATGTATCTTTGCATTGGATTTTGACATTTTTTGTCATCTTGGGTGAAAGGTAAATTTTTTAAAGGATGGCCTGTTATCAGGTGTTGTGGAGTTATAATTTCCACGTCATCATCATTTGTAGGCCGGGTGAACAACGGACGAGAATTTAGGCAGGCATCGATTGTGGATAGCAAGGTACGTAGTTCTAGGAAGGATATCACATTTTGCCCCAAGGTTCGTCTCAAATGATATTTCATAGTTTTTATAGCTGCCTCGACAAGGCTGTTTCTATGCGGGCTGTATGGAGGGGAGAAAATCCACTGAGTATTTTGGTGACTCAACATTGATTCGATTTCTTCTCGATTTTCTTTCCTTGAGATGAAGCTTAGAAATTCTGAGAAATCCCTACTAGTTTTGACAAAGGTTTTAGCATTGTCAGACATAATCGTTTTAGGAAAACCGAACCGGGATGAGAACCTGGTGAGATAGGCTATGAAGTGCTTGGTATTAAGGGATTCAACTAAGTCCAAACACACTGCCTTTGAAGAATGACAGACAAAAACAGATATATAGGCCTTTACAACAGCTTTTGAGCGGGGTAAACCCATAAGAATGTTTAGTGGTCCTGTGAAATCCATTGAAACATGAGAAAGAGGAGACGATGGTGTTACCCGAGTTGTTGGTAATGCACCCATTAATGTTGGGCTGTTTGCCTTTTTAATTTAACGCAGGTTAAACAACGATTTGTTATTCTTTTCACTAATTTGTTTAATGATATTATCCAATACTTGGATTTTATCGCAGAACTCAGCAGCTGTGGGCCTGCGTGTAGATATCTCAAGTGATAAGCTTCTGCTATTAATTCAGACAAATGGTTATTACATGTTAATACAATAGGATGTTTTTCCTCAAATGTCAGATGAGAATTTTGTAAACTTCCCCCGACTCTTATCACACATTGACTATCAATAAAAGGAAATAACCCTATCAATTTACTTCCCTTTGGCAGTTCCTTATCAGACTTCAACGCCTTATTCTCATTATGAAAGATATGGAGTTGAACCTCCTTAATTATTAGTTTCAGCGATTGATCCAACAGTGTGACTGATAAGGGATCTGCGTTTTTTGGCCTCTTCTTTTTATTGCAGCTCTGCAGTTCTGAATGAATCGCAGGCAGTACGCGATAGTTACAATGAGAAAATTAAACTTTGAGAATTTAACTATCACTTTAAGGCAGCAAGATTCATTTTCCTTTTTCTCTACGACTTCATTTACAATAGTATGAGAGGGCAGAATACTTTCTGACAAGGTTTTTGAATTTATTTCATTTGGCATAAATTGAACATGGCTGATTTCCTTTCTCAGATTATCAGGACCATGTCTTCATAATTCTGAGTTGTTCAGGGCAGATACAGACATTCCACGGGTTAAAAGATCCGCTGGATATTCACAACCTTTTACATGCGACCAAACCAGATCTCTAGACAAGTTTCTAATGATTTGAATTCGATGAGACACAAAGGGCTCAGTTTTAGAATTATTATTTTTTATCCAGGACAATACAATGGTACTGTCAGTGTAAAGATGAATATTTTTAAACAGAATTGGCAGATTGGTTATTACTCTGTCGACGAGTTTGACAAGTAACACTGCTCCACACAACTCCAGCTTTGGGATTGTCAAATTTTGAGCGCAAGGGGCTACTCGAGTTTTAGAACACAATAAATTGCTTGTNTGGAAACGACATAGATGTCACAACCATACGCTTTAGGACCTGCATCAGTGTAACAATGCAAGGAGAAGTTGGTTGAACAACCAGATGGAATAACACAACGAGGAAATTTCACTTCTGGAATGAACTTCAACTCTTCCGACAATTCTTCCCATTCTTTCTGAAGCCCTTCTTCGATAGGAACATCCCACGGTAACTTTGCCTTCCACAGCTTTTGAATGAACAATTTAAACCTTATCGTTACTGGGCTTAAAAGACCATTTGGATCGAAAATCATGCTGATAATACTCATAATTTTTCTTTTGGTACCCACAGAAGGGACTTGTAAAGGTTCGAGTTTGCCACACACGCTCAATGTGTAATCTATAGGATTCCACTTTAAACCAAGAGTTTTTAAGTGGCCTTCGGCTTTTAAAATCAACGGTGATTGCGCTAAGGTTTGTTTTGAAAAATATGACAGGAATTCTGAGCTGTTACTGGCCCATTTAGTTAGAGGAAATTTACCTTGTGCTAATATGTCTTTTATTTGTTGGGCTATCCCTACCGCTGATTTAACATCATGACTTCCGCTTAGTAAATCATCTACGTAGAAATTCTTTTTTACACTATCGCTAGCTCTCGGATATTCTGCTTTGCTTTCCTCTGCTAATTCCCATAAGCATCTTACCGCACCAAAGGAACTGTTTTTAAAGCCATACGTCAAGGTATTGAGAGATAGAATTTGGATTCTTCTTCCTGGGTCGTCACGCCATAGAATCAATTGAAACATTTTGTAAGATGGTTTTATTTTAACCTGCCTGTATATTTTTTGAACGTCAGCACTGAAGGCTACTATATGTACTCTAAATTCTAATAATATATCCATTAAGTTTCGTTGAATTCGCGGACCTCCCATCAAAAGATCATTTATTGCATATCCCGTTGAACTGGGGGCAGAGGCATCAAAAACGACTCTCAGTGGTGTCGTGGAAGAATTTTCATTTCTCACTGCGAAATGAGGGATAAAATAATGATTTTGTTCGAATACCTCATTTCCTACTCTCGTGGCATGACCTAAATTCAAATATTCATCAATGAACGCTTTATAATCCTTTTGTAAACCTTCGTCAATGGCAAATCGTTTTTCTAACATTAATAATCTCTTTTTGGCCAAATTATACGACTTTCCTAGCAACCTTGTTTCCTGATTGAATGGTAATGCCAACTGAAAACGCCCATCGGAGTGTCTGACAGTGTTGTTTTTAAAATGTAGCTCTGCTGGGTCAACCGATGACTTCTCCTCGTTCTCATTGAAGCCTTCTAATTCCCAAAATGATTTTAACTGTTCCTCAAGGGCCTTATTTGAATTATTTTCTTCTTGCATTGTAAAATTACAAGAATATTCTTCGTCCACCTCTGAAGGTATTGACCCAGCAATTATAAACCCCAGTTTTGTACTGATGATTGAGGGAAAAGATTTTAAATTATATTTTTTGTTGAGTAATATTTGAGAAAATACCTCGCAATTCAACAGCATGTCAATTCGAGCGGATTTAAAAAACTGAGGGTCTGCTAATTTGACTTTGTTAGGGAAGGAAATCGAACTAATATTGATGTCTTTAATAGGCAGATTTGTAGATACCTTTGGGAGAATGACGCACTTGATTTTATTGGTATATATATGGTTGAAGGAAGAGATAGTTAGCATGATAACAGCGTTTGACCCAGTTTTCAGTGAGTTAACCGAAGACAATTTTGTTTCTTGCTTAATTCTAATCAATTGTAATTTTTGAACTAATCTTTCAGAAATGAAATTTGACATGGAACCAGAGTCAATGAGCGCTCTTACAGGAAGGTTGTAACCGCTAGCATTTCTGACATACACAATAGCTGTTGGTAAGATAACCGCCCTTTCAATATCAACAGAACATTGTATTACTGTTTCAGCCTGAGATTCGTTTTGCTTTTCATTCGAGACCCTTTCTTCTACGTGTAATAAGGAATGATGCCTTCTCTTGCAAGAGAGACAGGTTTTGTTGGAACAAGTATGATCTTTTTTAAATGGAGCTAAACAATTAAAGCAATAATTGTTATTCCTTACGCAGTTTTTTCTTTCCCTTGGAGACAATTTTAAAAACTTCGAACATTGTATAATCTATGAAATGTTTCTGAACATAAGAAGCATTTTGAAGAAAATGATTTGTCGAATTAATCTCATGGTAAACTACCAGCTTTCTATCAATATTCTCCCTTGGCTCGTGCCTATCTTGACTGTCAACATGAATTACAGACGAATCCAATGACATCTCCAACGCCTTGACACGTTTTTCAAGAAATTTTATTAAGAGTTTTATGTCGTTTGAACCAGAAGGGAATTCCATGAACCAAGCCCTTCTCGTCCCCAAGTCCATTTTTTCTAAAAGAATAGTTTGCAATAATATATTTTCCAATCCTGACTCTAATTGTAACGTGTTTATTTCATCGATATGAGAAGAAAACTCTGAAATGAAATTTTTCATATCGTTTAATCCTTTAGATTTCAATGCGGACACTTTGATCATTTCCGAACAATGCTTAATAGCTAATTTATTAACGTCATGGTAATTTTCAATAAGTTTTTTCCAGCACAAGGTAAAGTTACGGTCAGATATGTCATCGTTTTCCAACAATCTTAACGCATCTCCTCTTAAGTATGAAATTAAATAATGCATCTTTTGAACATCCGTTAAGCATCTGTTTTTTACAATTAAATCAGAAAATAAATTAAAAAACCTAGTTCAATTTTCTAGCCGACCGGAGAAAACGGGTATTGAAATTGGAGCAAGTCTGATTAAACCGTTAGATGAAACATTTTGTTGTGGTGGTTCTTGAGAGTTTACAGAGCTATCGTTTTTAGAAATTTTTATAAGTAAGGTAATGTTATCCTTTGCGTTAAGATACAAATCTTCTAGTTCAGATACCAATTCTTGGTTCAATATAACATCTGATTCCTCCATCAACTTACTTAATTCAACCCAGACCGTTTCTAAATGAGCTAACCTGTTTTCAGCTTGATTTAATGACACTTCACCTTAGTCAAGAAATGATGACAGCTTGTGAAGTGATTTTTGAATATACAATAACTTCAATTCAAAATTTTTCTTTGATTTTGGCATGATGACTTACAACCGGATGACAATAAATTTTTTAAATACCTTCAAGACAAGGAACAAGGAACAAAACAACACTTTTCAACACTTTTGAAAATCTGTATCAACCAATTAGATTTCAATTTATTCTAACTTGATTGTAGCTTGTTAAGAGAAATTTTTTTTAAGATGCCTGCACACTTCAAATTTTTTAAGGCTTGGTTTTTTATATTAAAAAACCTGTAAGAGTAAGGAGTAATCCATTTGAATGACAATCAAGGGTCTATTCAAGTTTTATACAAAAACAAGGAATTATGAACATCAACACCTTGCAGAGAAATGTTATAAGGTGCTAACATGTAAGAGTATAAAATTAATCAATTCTCTACTATCAACAGTCCAATCTGAGATGGTATGAGAAGAATACACAATGAAGAATTTTTACTTGTTAGTTTCACAGAATAATTTAATAAATTCTACCATATACTCATCTGAAGAACAGAATCTTCCAATATCTAAAGGTCCCTGGTTTGTTCCCGGGTTTCGGCACCAATTTGTTTAACACAAAACACAAAATTCTGCCAGAAGACAATCAGCCTGAAAGCATCAGCTGCAAGCAGGATCTTAGGAACAGCGTTTTTACTAGTGTGAATGCAAAGAAGATCACTTCAATAAAAAATACACCTATTTTTGAAGCAGAATTAATCTCATTGGAGCTTATAAAAAATAAGATTTCATTGTCGTGAAGAATTTCAATTGTCTCGCCAATAATAAGTGCAATCAAGAAATAATTCACACTATTTGTAATATGAATGTTAAATAAATGATTCAATTTGAAAAAATGAGCATAAAATAAATTTTATAAGATACAATACGTATTTTTTATTCTTCTTCTCGTTGCTCGTAAAAAGGCAGCCCTAAAATATACAATAAAAAAGAAACAAATGAAATACCATCTTATTCGCCTGTCAAGGTCGAGCTACGCCGCGCTCTCTGACGCAGGAATTCTGAAATATTTCCTTCGAAAGCTAAACATTTTGATACCGGTCACTGGCGCACCCTGGGAATGACATCTTGGTTAATTTCACTATTTTCATCACGGTTCCCAGCCGGTTACTAAAACATATACTGTATCTTCAAGGCGGGAATGTTAATTTTGCAGAACTGCGCAGGCGCAACACGCCATGGTTAGCAAGATTTGGCTGATCGTCTCAGATGTACTTAATCTGTTACCTGCATGATCATTTCGAAACACATAGCATTTTATAACAACTCAATGCCTAGGGGTTTAGAGGACGTCATCCTCTGATTCTTCAGTACTTTTTGGATCAGCGTTTCTTCCGCTACAGAATTGGAAGAGACATTTCGGATATCCTTCAAGAGAACTGTGTTCATCAGGGCGCAGTCCTGAGTGTGACCTTATTTGCAGTGTCCATAAACAGCATAACATCTGTAAAGAATCCTGTCCTACACTCTCTTTTTGTCGACGACTTTGCTATTTTTTGTTCATCACAGTGTCACAGGTGGGGAGCGACCAATCCAACTCGTCCTTAATAGATTATAACACTGGTCGAAAACGACAGGTTTTCGTTTCTCTGCTGAGAAAACACGCTGTGTTTTTTTCAGTAGGAGACCAAGCCTTCTGGCAGAACCTCACCTCGCCCTCGGGAAATACGTTCTAAAATTCTATCCTTTTGTAAAATTCTTAGGTCTAATCTTTGATCAGAGATTGAATTGGATTGAACATCTGACAGACCTAAGAGCGAGAACATTAAAGCCTCTGAATTTATTGAAGTGCCTGAGTAGCAGGGAATGGGGCGCTGATCGCTCCTTGCACCAGTTTTATCGAGCATTCATAAGATCTCGGCTCGAATATGACTGAGTTGTATATAGCTCTGCTCGTGCAAGGTATTTAAAAAGTTGGATAGTGTCCACTTTGCAGGAATCCGATTAGTTACGGGAGCCTACTGTACTATTCCCATTCCTAGTTGTATGCCGAGAGTGGCGAACCATCTCTTTCCCTCCGGCGGCAAATCCTCATGCTCCGACACTTTTGCCACTTGCAAACCGTACCCGACAATCTGGTGCACAACGCGGTGTTTCGTTCTTCCTCTTCTTCCATCCGTTTCTACAACAACAGACTGAGAGCTATCAAACCTTTTGGATATCGCTGTAAACAAATTAAGGAAACCTTGAATATACGCACTCCTAATGTCTTAAATCAAGGTTTTAGTAAGTCTCCCCCTTGGGTTTTGCACAAACCGAAGATTAATTTCGATCTTTTGTATCATGACAAGTAGAACACTCCAGCTCCGATGTTGAGGGTATACTTTCAGCTAATCCTCGACAAACATCGGGTCCATATCCTTGTGTTTACCGACGGGTCGAAGCAGGCTGATGGTGTCGGCTGCTCCGTGGTATTTCCCCGTAAGACCTGTGGCTACCGTCTAGGCGACCTGTGCAGCGTTTACACCGCCGAGTGCTACGCCATATTGAGAGCTTTGCGATCATCATAGTGCTCCGACGGCTCACATTTCCTGATTTGTTCTGATTCGCTAAGTGATCTTTAAGCAATGCAGAAAATGTATCCAGCCGATAAACTGATTCAGAATGTGCTTTTGTCGCTCCAAAATCGGCATGCCTCAAGAATCGCGTTGATTTCTTCACGATTCCAAAACGAGATCTCTTTAATTCCGTCAAGACAAGGATTATAAGTGAATGGAACAATGAATGGTTAGTTCTTGAAAGGAATAAGCTCCGACTTATCAAATCCTCTGTTAAGGCATGGAGTAGTTTCTGTAGGCCAGCCCAGCGAGACGAGGTCCTGCTGACCCGCCTGCGCATAGGACATTTTCCTCTCACTCATCGGTATCTCTTACTAGTTGATGAATCCGTTTGTGAGGAGTGTAGCTCTTCTCTGACAGTGCGTCACCTACTAACTGATTGCAGAAGATACTCGAGTGTACGGAGACAAATTGGTCTGGCTGCAGATTTACCAACAATTTTCGGAAATGAAACGGTTATGTTAATAAACTTGAATTTTATGAGTAGATCGGGGCTCCTCCCACAAGTTCTTGGGAGGGTTTTAATTTGCAGTCCCTTTTTCCTCTTTCCTGTCTTCTATCCTTTCATCCTTCGTTTCTGTAATTGGAAAATATAATCTTTAGAAATTTTTTATTGGGCATATGTTTTCTTTTCTTTCATATTTGTTGAATTAAGGAGTGTTTTAGTGGGTATGGTCGAGATATTCTTCGAGTCCCACACACGGGGAAGAGTCACTGCTGTTCTTCTCTATGATGCGAAACTGCATTTTCCCCCATCTGCATGGGCTCTAATGACCTTGCTGTTCACGAACCCTTAAAGCCCCACAAAGAAATTGACCGTGAATAAATGAGATCCATGCAGAAATAAGTGGGGTAATGATATGACTTAGAGATATAATTTCCTACTTCTAATCCATTTTCTTCAAAAACGATTTAGAGCATGAACAACAGCAAACATGCTATGATAAATACGAAATATAAATGAAAATGTTTCACCTGTTTAACCAGAATCGGTGCGCACTGATGGACAGGCTGACGGGCGTCGTGTTAAAAAGAACTTTCGATTTTTTGTCAGTTACAACGCTGTCTCTATGTTCCTGTTGTATACCTCACTGACTGTTACCCGTTCGCCAGATTTACCCTGCGGTGCGGCTTACGCCGAACTTCGGAGGACCAATATGCAATGAGAATTATGGCATGAAAAAAGGAAATCGCTGATAGGTAGATAAGTTTCCATCTTCACGTGTAGGGACAGAAACGTCCCTGGGGCAACTCAGCGGAGGCTATGTGGAACAGCCATAGAAAAGGCAATAGACGATAGGAAAATGAACCATGAGCCTATTGAATATAAAATATGATTACAAATAACATTAAGGATAAATGAGAAATAAGATTAGAAAAACAAGACACGTTGTAGAGTAAGAAACAATCATGGAAAGATAAACAACTTTGTTATGTAAAGATGAGAGTAAACAAGACTGTAATATTGAGGTTAACATCAGATATAAGACAATGATGATAGAATAAGATAAAATAGACGTGATCTCATAACCCCGGTAATAGCCTTATGATCGCGGCACGGGATAGTACAACTAAAATGAAAGAAAAAAAAATGTACGCCACTCCGGTTTTGTTTGCTCTTTAGCGATTAAAGAGTGGACAAAAAGCCAAGTCATTCTACCGGAGTACTACGAGTCATGTGTGCCTTTCGTACACTGTAGCATGATGGTGCTTCTGTTCTGGCTGCAATACAACCAACTGACCTGGCAGAAAAGCGGACCAGAACCAAAGAGAACGGTTTTTTTTCCAGCACTGCAAGTTTCCTAGCACAATCACTGCAGAAGAGAAGCAAAGGCTTTGGTAAACGAAATTGCAGTCATATGTAGGACGATATACTCATCGTCTTGTACATACTTTTGAAATTTGAGCCAATATAGAGCACGGTGAGTTGTGTTATTACGTCATCCAATTCCTAACGGCATGGGTGTTTAAAAGCACACCAGCGTCGCTTTAAAATGACTGACGACCCATTATGTTCAGCAAATCCAACATAAACCGAGAGTGCAGATACATGTCTTTTTGAAAGGCCCTCGCTTTGAAAAGGGTAGAAATAAACTCTGAGTCACGATGAAGAACTATCAGACAACATCGTTAAATTAATGGTAGAATCATCTGAGAACTGGAGCAGTGTAGCAAACTCGATAGCCCGCACTATGAAAGAGCTACGAGCTCTGGAGAAAAACAAATCTCTGTTGTTGATAACCTGGAGTAGCGATTAACTCTCCCGCTCCCGTGAAGTAATGCCTGATGGTGGTTCTGCGGGAAGCAGTGAAATAAAGGAAGATGTTTGTAGTGGATCGCGACTACCTGCATCCCCACATACCCCTCATGTGCGGACCCTTTAGGACATCTGTTAGCAGAATTTTCACCAACTGTCGTAAAAAAACATTTAAACAAACTTAATCTCAATCATTTCGAGGCAGCGCAGGATCTTCATTGGCAGACTCTGTGCGAAAGGAACATAGATGTAGCCATTTTGTGCGAGGAGCGCAAATATATCGAGGAGTTGCAGAACTATATTAATAGCCTTATGATCGCGGTACGGGATAGTAAAACTAAAATGAAAGAAAAAAGAAATGTACACCACTCCGGTTTGGTTTGCTCTTTAGCGATTAAAGAGTGGACAAAAAGCCAAGTCATTCTAGATAGTAGCGAAAAGACAGCTATTTGAGTCCGCAGCAATGTTCACATCCAGGAAGTCGAAACATTAAAGCGGGAAGGATTTGATCGGACAAAAATACATGCACATTTGCACCGATTACGCTTAACCTAGATTGTCTATCGACCATTTCACGACTCTACTGGGCACCATCGTTGAGGAATTTCATAATCGACACTCAGTGAGAGACTTCAACGCATGGACCACAGATTGGGGCAATAGAACAAACAACAGGAGGAGCGAGATGCTTTTGGACTCCTTTAGCTCGTTAGATGTCTCCATTATTAACAGTAGGAATCCGACGTTTTTGAGAAATGAGAATAAATTCGTGATCGACGTGAATTTTTCAGTGAAAGCTTGGCTCCCATCATTTCATATTGGCAAGTCAGTAATCTCTACACTCACAGAGACCACGTGGCTAATATCTTTGGATAAATACAAAAGGGAAATACCAAGTCCAAAACTCAACGTGGAACTCCTGTTCTTTCGACCAAGACTCCTTTGTAGTCATGGAGGACATCAGACTGACTGGAACATCAAAAGACAAAGCCTCGTAACTCGTGGCACTGGTCACCGATGCTTGCGAGTCATCCTTGTTGAGGAATACAGGTCGGACATGTCACTTAACATTTTACTAGTGTAGCGACGATATGGCTGAAAAGCGGAATTCGTTCCAGAAGAAGAGCGCAATGGGACAGAGGCCGTCCAAATTGGGAGGTACACAATCAACAACCCGCTATCGCAAAATGGAAACTAGTTAAAGCCATCAAAGACCAGCATGTAACGAGAATGGAAGGAACCATACAAGACGGTCATTAACAAACAAAAGAGCACTAGTTTGTCACTTCCAACCTGCCCAGTTTTGTTTGATAGAATAGTTTGTACTCTTCTCTCCACAACAGGACAGGATAAACTCGATTGAAGACCTCATTGGAGATGTTGGTCCCATCTCGACGGAGGAATTTCAGGCCACGAAAATCGGTGAATCAAAGGTACAAGGCCCAGACGGGGTACCCCACGTTGCTCTGAAGACAGCTATCAGATTGTGAGCAAACCTATGTTTAGTGGCTGTGGAATATTCCCGCTGGATACGGCAACGTCTGGTTTATCTTTCGAAAAGCAGGAAGTGTCATCCTAGTGACCATCATTCTACAGATCCATCATTCTACAGATCCATCATTCTACAGATGCTGGACACGGTAGGTAAAGTGTTTTACAGGATCTTGTGCAACATACTGGAAGACTACGTCGAAGGTCCCTCTGATCTCTCCGAAAAACAATTCGTTTTCGGAAAAGCGAGATCCACCATTGACGCCATTGATGTTATTGGAACTGCTCGCGACGCTGTAGCTTGGAAAAGGTGACGTAGAGGCACTAAGCAGTACTGCGATATTGTGACACTGGACGTGAGAAACGAGTTCAATTCAGCTAGATGGAGCTGTATATTGGATGCACTTCTGACTGTGTGTCCCAGCGTACGCAGACGATTCATTTGCAGCTACTGAAGCAACCGTACATTGATGAACGATACCAGCGAGAGGCACGATACCCATAATACCCAGGGCGCAGTATTGGACCCTCTATTATGTAACGTCATGTACGCCGCCGTGATGAGACGCAGTATGTCCCCAGATGTCAGTACCGTGGGTTTTGCGGACGATGTAGATGTAGTTGTCGAAAAATTTCTAGATTATGTTACATATGATGCAAATACCGTCCGTTAGTGGCTCGCTTCGGTTTTTCTGGAAGTCGCTGATCACAAAACGGAGGCTATATTAGTTACCAGTAGAAAAATAAGGTTGTCCACCCATAAAGTCTCATAAGTCTCATAAAGTCTCATAAGCTCATAAATTATCTCATATGCTTTTCATAAAATTCTTGATATTTCTTGATATGAAAAAGTGTGATGTAAGAAACTAATATCATAAATTTGATATTGTCTAAAATATTTGTTGATTTGGAAATGATTTTTGTGGGATGTGTTCATGCATGTAAATCATTTTTAGTTTGTGGGACTAAATCGATGAATAAAAGCAAACAACTTCATTCATACAGTATTTAATTTTGCGTTGAAGTGTATAACGGGAAGTAACAATTACAAAACATTTTGAAATTATATTGCCAATAACCATTGTTTCGCTGTCGCAATTCTTGGATGCTACAGAACAGTATCTGCTGAAGCGTTGAATGTGCTCCTAGGTCTACTCCCAAAAGATTTGTATGTCCAAAAACTGAAATACAAGTATCTGTTAAAGCGAGATGGAGAAACATGGGTAAATGGAGAAAAAATAACAAAGGACATAAAGAGAGCAACGAGGACAATAACAGCGGCATTGCTAAGTGGATGGCAAATCATATGGGAAAAGAGTGAGAAGGGTTGGCAGACATACAACTATTTAGAACAAGTAGAGTATGCAAACAGGAAGAGAAAGTAGTTTAAACCAACAAGACAGTTACTCCAATTTATGAAAAGACATGGAAATATAAGATGCTATTTAAAGCGTATAAAAAAGAATGAGCAGTTTTTGAAGTTCTGACACTCTCCCCTCAGAGGGAGTGAGCAGATATGTGGTCGGGGTCGTCATGAGATACGGGAGTTTTTTCAATATTAGCTTCTAGAGTATGTATACGTGAGATTAGTGGTCCCTGATGTCTGAAAGTGATATTTTTGCATAATTTTCTCCAAACCATTACCCCTCGATATTATAAGTATGTTTCAGCGTAAAAGGAAGAGCATCGAAACCTCCCAATTAGGGAATAAATTGATTTCACATGGTAGCATCCACATCAAAAATTTCACGACGATACATTTTAAAACAGAAATTATGGAGCGAACAGTAACAAATATGTGCGCCGCTAATTTTGCCTCAGTATATTTACAGAAACAAACAATTTATTTTATTCTTAGTGCTGTGATATCATCTTCAGGATTATTTCCACCTTCGTCTGTTATCAGTTAAATTTTTTGTTCTTCTATTTTTTGCGATTGAGTGACATTACGGCTAATTTTTTTACTTTCTTTTCCTTGTGACAAGGAAGAGATCTTCCGATGGAGCATGTCGTGGTATTCCTGTGCAGACGTGACGTAATACGTTCTATCATCAAACATATAATAGCTGTGATCATCCCCAGAAGATAGAGAAAAAAGTAGGAACCAAGATCGTGCAAGGTGAATGATCGGGATACATCAGACTCACTCTGCACTGTAGTTGGGCCGTTAAACACGCGGTCGTTATACCTGCAACATAAAGACAGCAATGAATAGATCTTAACTGGCATTGCGTTACCTGTATTTCGATGCAGTTTTGCCACATATGTACAGCTAAACATAATATGTAAGGTGGGTATCCCAATGACATATGACCATGATAAGTCATAAGTTTAAAAAATTAAAATAAATCTTGAAATAAATGAAATACAAAAAAATGACATAGCAAATTGTACAAAAGCAACAACAAAACTATAGCACTTTCACTGAATTCTGATGTCATATAGCGGATTTTTGGTTAGTTCGCTCACTATAGAGGGATAGTTCTAACAGGAACATGGCCTCAACACGGGTAAATACTATCATAAATTGTATTTCGACACCTTCATTTTGAAACGCGATACATATATATAGCTACCTCTGCGCGCAAAGAAAAGTTGGTGGGCTGCCCGATCTGATCCGAGAACAAGAGATCTTGGACGGAGGAGCGTTTAAATATTTTTGTTGTTGAGTTGGATTTAAGTTTGTTTCATTTACAGCATCCTAATTTTCAAATTCATAATGCAAATTTAATACAAAACTTGACTATACATTAGTCCATTTCGCGGGAACCGGGTCGGTCGAATTTTCGCTTCGAAGGTATGATGAGGCTGCACCATTTCATTAATATTCTTGTAATATCTAAACTATTTGTCGAAATTTTACGATTCAAAGATATTTTGTATCTTTGTTAAATTCACAAAACAAATAATCCATGAAATTTGATGATGATTGATTTCTTCTATCTTAAATTACCCTCTAAAATTAAAGCATTTAACACTTCAATCTTTAATAACGTTTTATCGATAATTTAGGTGAATTTTTATAGATAGACTTGTGCTATCGTGAACTTTTTTGTAGAACTCTTTCAGGCAAACAATATTGCCATTCATAGTTGTTTAAAATAAAAGTTAACCTTTGATCATCCTGGACATCTGAACTACCTCCTTAACAAATTTCGTCACGATCGGTTCTGAGGTTTTATCGTGATCTAGTAGCAAACTGATAGACACACTTTCGCGTTAGACACACTTTTATATATATATAAAAAGGAAATGCATGAAAACCATTAAGGATATTAAGGGTATCGTAATCATTTTCACATACATATATATTCAGAAAGTTCAGAAATATATGAACTATTCTATTTAAGGAAACAAAATAATGTGTTCCTTTTTCTCGATATCGAAATATTGAACGTGTTCTCACATCAGCTCGTTGCATATTCTTTTTTTACGTATAGTATGTAGTTCTTATATATATATATATATATATATATATATATATATATATATNTTTACTGTCGGAAAATCGGTTATGAGCCGCGTTAGACCATGTGGATCACAATAAAATTCCAGGAAAGGGCATCAAGATAGGGCATGGTGTAGGTGAGAATCAAGAAATGTGGAAGAAATAAAATTAAAGGAGTATAAGAATGCTCGAGAGTTGAAAATATAAAGAAAAGTGCGAGAGACATAACGTGAAAATAGACGAAGCATGGAGTCCAAGGAAATAGGTCGAAAGACAATGCAGCAAATCGAAACTATTAGTACTAGCAAAGCATAAAAGGAGTTAGGGAACACATGAGTTGAATCTTCCTCTTCATCTCCAAAATCTCTTACCATTTGGTGAGCAACCCAGCTTCGAACATGCGAGATACTACTCGGCCGATGGGACCACGTAGTGGAGAGCCGAAAGGTGTAGCATATGCTTCAAAGTAAACGCGAGGGCATTCGGCTGAGAGATGCAGACGACCTTGAAGCGCTGCATTCGTAGCAGCTGCTCGGAGCGCCAGACGCGCCGCCACCAGACTCAGCAGCCCAGCACGCTGTCCTTCTGCCACACCGCGAACGAAGTCTCCCGCGTATTCGGCATCTCTGGAAACCTGTCAATCCCCAAAATTGCCCAAGCAGAATGCCCTTCAATGTAACGGCCAGGAAAGTGCACCCAGGAAAGTTGTTTCTTGCAAATTTCTCCGTGAATTTATCGATAAAAGGAAATTGCGAAATAAATAATGTACATAACATAAATAAAATAACTCCAGCGTAAAAATTCTAAAGAGATGAAATTTGTATAAATTGACAAAGAAATCGTATCACTTCGGAGTTTTATGCCCGCAACCAAAAGGTCTATTAATATTGTGACCAAATGAATGGACGAACAAGATCTCTTCACTATTTTTAGGGTATTTTAATTGTAATAAACGTCAGAAATCGGTAAGAATTGAATTGGCACATTATGTAGTCAAAAATAAAATTGACATATTTGGTCCGGGAGCCATGTTATTACCAAAAATCCCGGGTTCTTGCCAATGAACGTGTGTTATAGAACAATGTCAGGATAGAATATTAAGTGCAGTATTTATGGTAAATACCAAAATACACTTAAGAAAGTTAATCGTTTTTCTGAGGATTCAAACAGAAAGGAACGAGTATTGGTGGTTCATGTTAACTGTTATTTAGAGAACAAAAAACATAACTAGAAAACTGCTTTTGAAAGAATATTAGAGGAATATGAAGAGAATGACAGAATAATAGTAGCATATCACTGTTACAGATCACTATTATGGGGTGATATAAAAACTAGCAAAGGGGAAGAATACATTCATAATAGGAAATATACTGCAAATGTTCAATATATTTGGTGACATTATTGTCAGAGAGAATGGGGAATCACTTGTGGAGCTAACTGTAATAGATTGAAAGTTATACCATAGAGAACTGGATGATAGTGATGGTGAAACATAGTGAGCATAAATATATTTATTTTGAGATTGGTAGCTAACTGACCAACAGAAGCAAAATAAGGAAAAGACACGAAAAAAAATTCGGATAAATTGAAAGAAAAAATAGAACAGGTTGAAGAGTATAAAAATCAGGTGATTTAGCTGATATTGACAAATGTAATATGCAACTAAGAATGTTACAAACAGTTATCCAGTTTGCGAGAAAAAATACTGATGGATACAGAGTGGGTCAAGCATGGTGGAGTAAAGATTTGACAGTGTTGAAAAAAATGGAGTCAGACGAAATAATCTGAAACAACAAAGGACAATGAGAACAGATTACACAGTTTGTAGCAGGAAAAATTAAGTGAATGTAAATGTACGATTCAGGAGGAGGAGAGAAAATATTGGGTTAATTATTTTAAAACAATTAAGTAAAGGAATGTGAGATATAGCATATGCTAAAGAAAGAGGTAAATTTAAAAATCATCATATATGGGCATCACGTAAGGAAAATATCAAGGAAACATGGATGGGAGGACACGGGAAGGACATTAATGAGACTAGTCTTCAAATTCCTTCCTTCTCACCACGTATTCCTCTCTTATGAAGCTAGTCTTCAAATTCCTTCCATCTCCAGGGTACTGCACTCTATTCCAAACAGTTAAAACCCTGAGAAATTCTTTCCGTCTTCTGGTCAGTTCCTGGAAAACTCCGACAGCCCCTTCCCTCCCCTCCATTTCCATATAACGACCTCCGTTCGGCGTATTCTGCGCACTTGCCAAAAATTTTCCTCAATAATCAGGTATGTAACTTAGTCGGTTTGCTCGCTCCGTATTTGTTTTCTTCTATTCATTCTTCATTGTTCTTTTCTTTATTTCAATAATTTTTACACTTCTTTCGATACTGTTTTTACATCTCAATTATTGTATATATATTATGCTTTTATTGTATACATTATTGTATAGATTATTCTATATATTATTGTATGCTATTATTGTATCATACTTCACAAGCAGGTGGGTTTGTCTTCAAATAGGAGAGTAGAGATTGCTGTGTAAAGAAAAGGAAGGGTGTGCACAGGATTCCTCCTCGGGACCTATAATATGTAATCTTGTCTTCAATGGAGTATTGCCACGACAACATGAAAATGGAATAATGTGCGTAGTATATTCCGATGATTTTGTTATGATATTTGAAGGGAATTCACGACGCGGAATAGAGATAAGAGGAACAGAATATTTAGAAAAGTTACAAGAACTATGTGAAATGATATGTTTAACAATATCTCGAGATAAGGCGAAGACCTTGCTCTTTGGGCGAGGGAACGATAATAGAAGATATTCAACAATTAAATTAGTGGACTACGGTATACAGATAGTAAGAAAAGTAAAATATGTTGGAATTGTTATTGACGACGAACTTCTATTTAAAGAACATATACGGGCAAGAGGAGAAAAGGTTAAAAAGTTGTATTATACCCTAATGAGTGTTGGAACACAAAAGTTCAACGGATTTTACAACTTTATCGTGGGGCTACTACCAATAATAATTTACGGTTGAACTATATGGACTCGAAGTGTTTTAAAAGCACGTTAAGAGGATATTACAGAATGTACTAATAATATGCCATTTGTGATAGAATAACTGCTATCGCTCTATATCTACGCCGGCACAGGAGGTAATACTTGGTGAAATGCCGTTAGATCTGTTGATAGAAAAAAATGCGCTTAAGAGGCTTCATGCGCCAATCCGTAAGCATTGAAATAAATTGAGAAACAAAAAGGCAGATTGATAAAAATGCAAGACAAGGATAATGACAATACTGATTCACACGCGGCATAATAGATGGGATAGTGAAACAATTTGGGGAGAGGCACCAATAAATTGATATATCAGGTAGATTTTGCGCACAAAAATAAGAAATAGTTCAAGTCATGTAGAGATGGTAAACAAATTATAACATCGCATAGAAATTTCAATGCGTATCTAAAGAATAAAAAATTTACAAGGGACGAAGTTGTAGGGATACATATGTCGGGAGATACAATGGAACACATTTAATAAGATTGCCGTTTAACTGGATATGAAAGAAGACAATTTATGGATGAATATTTGAAGATCGATATGATAGACCCCAGAAATATGTCCAAGTTGATTGAAACGCGACGGAAAAATGAAATTTTCAGAGACTTTTGTGGTAAAATAATATTTATAAGAGGATTGATGTAACAATAAGAAATAAAAGAAATTCAAGAAACAGAAAAATACATATGTGAAAGAAATTGTGTAATGACTTATGTTTGGAGGAGGTTGAAGATGGGAAGGAATTAAAACAATTGTTGAATTGGCAAGTAGATAACTATTTACTTGGTACCAATGGGTGTACTGTACAGTGTACATGCGTCTCAGGGAGGTTTTTTCAATATATATTCCAAGAGTACAATTTGTTATTTGTACTCTTGGTGGTTTTTATTTCATTTAGTACTCTAATATTTTGTACGATGTTTGTGTCTTATTAGTATCAACATCATTTCAGAAACTATCACACGATTATAAGGTATTTACGGGTTTCTTTTGAGAACAATGCAGTAGCAGCAAAATGTTTATTAATATCTCCGATACTATTTTCCAAATAATTTGCTCACCTTAGTATTTAAACAACTTTTTACGTTTCGTATAAATTTTTAAAGTGCTCATTACGTATGTACTCATACTGTATACTGGAATATAGCAACTCTCAACTCATGTTCCTGTTTTGCACATCTCATCATTCCAACGTTAATATAAGTGACATAATGATATTTCACTTCTCTCTTTTATGGAAAAGTGGAAACAATAATGTAAATGTACGCGATGTGCCAATGAAAAAACACACGAGATTGTGTCAGTTGGTCGCGGAGTATAAAAAGAACCATATTTTTGAGAAGAATTTATATCCAAAAGCCCGGAAAGTACGATATGTATCGGAATGTATCTCACCTTCCGGTATGGGACACAGCATCTACGTTAATATATTTAATAAAATATTTTAATAATAATTATTATATATTTTAATTTATATATTTTAATAAAAATAAACTTAAGGTTCCGGGAAAATATTTTCCCACAAAGATGGAAGTTCATACTAAGAAGTGGATTCTTCCGTTGGTTTATTCAAGGTGCATTATCGTTCAGTATGCAAAGTCACTGTACCGACGTTAATCAGTGACCTCCTTTATTTGCTATAATTTACTTAAGGTTTACCTTGTCAAGTAAATGTAGAACAGGAATAGTGAGACCAATAACCTTCTTCAAACTCCTTTGAAGGTTTTGGACGACCGTTTCGTTTTTCCCTCATTGACACATACCCGTTACTTCCATGATTAGAGTTTATCATCTCTTACACTGGATTAAAATTGATTTGAGTAGCAGTAGGTTGGTAACACCTAGTTCTGAACATTTATTTCTAATATCCAAAGAAATGTCGACTGCCTCTTCTAAATATAAATCCAATTGTCATACATTTTTAAACAAACTGTAAAATACGTAATATCTTGTAGGTAAATAAAATTGACGAAGTCCTATTGGATACACAAGGTCGCGATGTCCATGGACACCTTACCCCAGAACACACATCTTCTAGTAGTTGATCAGTGGCTGGAGTCGAGAATTGTGTGACAGTTAAAGGTGTCGGGGATCTGTACAGAAATAGACGGTTTTCCAGGTTCTTCCACAGTGAAGTCTCTGGACCGCTGAAGGTGTCGAGGAACTCATCGGCCGCCGCAGCGATTGGCAAGTGTGCCTCCTGCAACTACAACCATCAAATTAATTCTACTCAGTATCATAAAAATGAAACAATAGTTTACTAACTTAACGTTTCTAATTAGGAGTTTCGCACAAGCGGTTTTAACGCGCACAAGCTGAGCACCAAAGATTAACTCGCATGAATTTTGTAATTTTGCCAATATGTCATTTATTGAACCGCTATCTATATCTACTCAAAATGTTATCCTAAAATTCGGTATTGTTGGTGTAATGTACTTTCAATAGTCTTATTACTAACTTCTTTTCACTGATTTACTAAATAATATGACTTGAAATCATGACTTCAGCTAAATCTTTGTTTGAACAAGTACCACGCAAAAACTACGAAATGGTTTAAAGAAATCTTTCACGGAAGTGTTTCGTATTATTGGATATGTGATCTACGTTGAACGTCATTTCGACAATACATCGAAGATTGGAGTAAGAAACATAATTCGAAAGAGATGTTATTTTTTTATAATGTGCAGGTTTTACTCTTATTTGGAAATAACTTTTGCCTCATCATACGTGTTCACCAGAATACCATATTATTATATACATCGATGCTATAGACTAATTACTTCCAAGAAATATTTACTGGTAGGAGCATCCCATAAAATCCCTGGTTGCGGGAGTGGACTATGGTGCATTAATGACGCAACTAAATCCGGAGAACCACATGGAAAATACCATGATTTATTAAATCTAAATAGTACAATTAAACCCCTAAGCCTAAAACGTAAAACTAAACAACATATAAGAAATGACATAATAATTCCCTGTTTCAAATAATACCCTCCAAATTATTAATTCTAAAAACACAAGACAACATATAAAAATACCCGGAAAATTACTCTTTATAGAAGCACAGGATATGATTGAAAACTGATTGTAATAGGAAACTTGACCAGGAATTATGCCTTTATAAAGTTCACACATTAACAATGAGAGCTGTCAATTATTTTAACGATACCGAAAAATTGTCTCTGAAGACTGAAGGGATCCAGCAAATCCAGGTCTCCATCCTCAGCTAGGCGATGGAGTAGTCAAGCATTACGGTTACGATCTTGCAAATAACACCTTCTTCCAGGCACGCTGGCGGACTGGACTCATCTCATACGTATACTCAAAGGATGTGGAAAGTTATCAGTCCCTTAAAGGGAATGATGAAATGCATAAACAACGGTTTGTAGCCGCGAACCGCGATCATGTTCCACCTACAAGGCATGTCAGAAGCGTGTACCGTCTGTTCTATAAGAGGTGAAAAAACACAGTAAATCGATATTCCCATTAAACACAGCATTACCACAATAAACTGAGTCTAGGATGTTTGCTTAATACTTAAAGCATTTTGTTCATTGGTTTCTTGAACACGTCGTCATTCGATGGCACTAACAAAGAACTAAGTTCGGCATTTCCGTGCATCTGTGCTCGTCATACTCGTATCTCTAAGCGTAGTATTGTGCGCTAGTAGTTAGCGACTGATTTTAGCTTGCAAGCCCCGGGATTTACTCATTTATCCCGCGTAATTATTGTTAATATACAAATAGTAGTGTGCTGATACAGAATTACTACAAATGGAATTATTATAATGGAATAGTAAAAAAGAAAATTGTGGAATTTATATAATGCCAAAGATTAGAACAGAATTAGAGATATAATAAATATGATAGGAAATAGTCCTTAGGCATGATACATCACGTTGCAGGGGCGGCAATTATGATTAGCTGAAATTTGATTATTAATAAGCAAATAGTGTGCTAGTATTGAAGTGAAACCTCCATTTACTAAGTGAGTGTTCCATTTAATTTTCATCTTTTCGCTATTCATTTGAAATAATAGAATTAAATAGGTGACCATGGAATGCAAATAAGAACAGAGGTATACCAATTTGATATTTTATTTAGAATATTAAAAAAACGTTTAAAGATAATATGAAAAACCCTGTAGTTTAATGGATATGTGAGTTTGACTATTTTCCAGATCAGGTTTACAACTGAAATTATAGTCAGATAATACCACTCATGGATGCCTGCGAATTTTTTTTCTATATTGAAACATACCCACACAAAACATTTCACGAATTATGTTGCTTACGTTCAAGATTTTACATTTTATTTTTTTCTGATTTTTTACGGAGAAGTCCTGAGCGGTTATATGTTTGAAAATAATATTTTTGAAAAGTAACATGAAAAGTCTGCTTTTTATATAAGAAACTACCAGCATTAGGAGAGAGAAAAGAAATAAGTCTATCGACTCAAGTTTTCTGTCCATATTTTCCTTGGCCGTCTAAGAATAAAATATATGAACTTCTTAGACTGTTACGGGATGTCATAATTTGATAGTAGTTTTACGTTAGTCAAATGAAAAATAAAATTTGAGGGGGCAATTCTTCATATAAATTCAGAATGAGTCTATATCGAATAAAATATTGATTTTGTTCGAGGTATTTTTAAATATTTTATTCAATTTTATCCTGTTCATTTCCCGGTATGCTCGCTTCCTTTCTGTAGAAAACCGCAGAGGGATTATTCCTAGTCGTTCCATACTGTGTCTTTCAACTCTTAGCAATGTTGCGAGACGATGATTCCCCATGGCTGCGGGCCCTGTCCCTTGCGACTTAGGAGGCTGAGAGAACGTGAAGGTGACGCTAAGCTTATTGTCTTAAGGGAAGCTTAAAATGATTAGTAAGAGAATTATTCTCAGATCGACGTTTCTTCGAAGCACTTACTCATAAGCTTCTATTCGGAGACGCCAGTCATCATATCTAATTATTTATTATGTCTTCTGGCGAGGTTCAGGCCATAAGGCCTGCTCTTCCCCCTAACCGTTGGAATTGGGAGAGGGAATTGAGAAGGAGAGATGTTGGGTTGCCGGGGAACTTATGGTACCGAATCGACATTTATTTAGAGCAAGTGAGGGAAACACCAGCTGAAAACCTCACATAGTTCGGTCGAGCAGGGTTCGAACCCACGCTCTACCGCTCAGCGGCATCGTGGAAGCGAAGTACTACAACTAGTCCACCGCTGGTTAGATTCTGGCTAGACGAGTAGTTAGGTTCGAGGGGTGCCTACTAAACAGTGCATTAGGGAAGATTGTATGGAATTCGCTTCAAGTCAGAGTGTTGGTAGAGGAGAAGAACACTTCTTAGCTAAGCCAATCTGACGGAGTAGGTTAGTATTAGGCAGTATAAAGTCCTTCTTTACAGCTTCACAATACCTGTTCCAGTGAGTCGATGTCTGGCCTACGTGTAGGGTTGTTGACAAGATCAACGAGTGCGCTTTGCACCAACGCGACGAATACAATGCTGAACAGAAGACATGTGCAAATGAGTGCGCGCTCGGACATTGCGGCGTCTCTCGCAGGTAGCGGCTGCACTGGGACACCCAGCAAAACACGCATCGTGGCGCTCAGCACGGAGCCCCAACGGCGTCGTTCACGAGGTCGAACCGCTTGCCACACAAGAGACGCCATCGCGAAAGTTGCCCACAGACACTGCCACACCTATGACCAAACCAAATTACACACACGAGGGTACAAGTCACTAGGGGGTTGTTATCTAATTGAATAAATATTGTGAAAAATCTCGATGTACATTTCTTCAGTATTCTTTACAATGTTTTAAGAATACACTATTTTTATTTTTACTATCTCATGAATGTATATTTACCTGCAAGAAGGTCAACATAAAGTTTTTAGACGCGTCTTAAAGTTCGGATACTTTTCTTAATTGTTTGGCACAAAACCCAATTCCATACATTTGTAATAGTGACTTATACATTAGTAATTAGGAAATGAATTATATTTCATATTCTTCTTCCTAATTGTTGATATTGTCAGTTCTTTATCGTTATTTTGTAACAATTCTCTTATAACTAAATTCCAGAATGACGTTATATCTCGAATTCTTAGCAATCCAGCGAAAGAAATATTTCGGATATTTACATTTGCTTAAATTTATTTTCTTCGTCGGTATCGAGTGATGTAGAAGAATGCTTTTATAGAGTCCAGTTAATGATGATCCTGCTTCAAACTTACCTGGCACATAAAAATTATGTTCATAAAAATAATTTTGTATGGTTTAAACAAAGGTTGCAATAATTGCTGTGGCGTAAATTGAGATGAAAGGGTAAAATTGAATATTATTTAGTCTTTTGTATACGTTTCACATTAATTAATAATTGTTTTTAGTTTAAAAGTCTTTAATTATTATTTGTAGTGTGTACAAATAATATGTATTTTCAGCGTCTGGAGCAAATAATTGGATTGATTCATATGGAAATAAATATAAGCAGTTACGAAGTGCGTATAACCACGTGCAGGACAATAAACTAATTTACTCTACGGAAGCAAGCAAGAGACCTCTCCATCACTTCCTCTGCTTCTACCGGTTTTGGATTTCGCGTATTGTTTCCTGCGGACCATCGACGAATATCGCGTTATCACTATATTTATCGAATATATGAAATGGACTCATTGTATCTGTCACGATATGCTGTGACAAAGTTATAATTTGATGTACAATGTTATGCACACACCTGAGGACTGAATCTTCTGGCCATCGCCTCCCAAAGTGGTGTTAGAGGAGCGCGGGGTGTTAGCAAGCAAAGGTAACCGAAGTGCATAGCGGGAGTTGTGAATTCCAGTGTGTTGTCCCCCAGATACTGAAGAAACGCTGAGTTTGCGGCGAAGTCCGCTCGGCGTGCTGCCACCTCACCCAGGGCACCCGTCAAAGAGCCATTGGGCAACAGACGACCATTGCCAAGGCGGTCTCTAGGAGGTCGCACGCGCGCTCGGAAGTTGAGAGACCGCGCAAGAGCCGACAACATAAAGACATCACGACCTCCGCGCTCTCCACTTGGTGTTGGATACGCAGTAAAGCAGTCCTGCATTCGAAAGAGAATTGTTTCACGATACTGTCATTGGGGGACTGAAATATCCAAAGAGGAAATGGTAATCTAGTGTTATTCAGAATAATCTCAGGTAATGCGTGTTTATTGTAATCAGACGAATAAAACTTTTTGAGTTGTTTCCTCCATGTCAATACCACATTCTGCACGAAGGGAAAGTTATTTTTTCCAGATAGCACTTACACGTTTTGGCTTTTCGAACATAACACTAAACGACTTTCGCTCTCTGCATTGGCTATAACGTTATAGCATGAAACATTAATTATTAATCACTTTAATTATTACTTTAGTTTGAAAACTAGATCCCTGCTCTTCGGGATCCAACTGTAACATGAAACATTAATGGAGGTAAGAAACCACAATAATCATGAATAAATTTCACATTATTTGTTATTAAAATTACACCTGAGTTTGAAGTTTCCCGCCTATTTATATAAAAAAATGAACTATTTATAGAAAGTGCACATAAACATTACATGTACATGATCTTTAAGAGTATGATTGTCAAAAAGCAAATGATCAGTTTCATGTTACAGGAGACAAAGTGCAACTCGATAAAACGTGTTTTTTACAGAATGTATAGACACAACAGCATAAATCATGTAAGGTGCAAGGCACATCGATGAAACGCGTTTCATATGAACTAGCAAAGCGATAAATTAAAGTCACATTTTTTAAATAAAACTAATTGTCATTTTAATTCTTTGTTTTAAATGTAACACATGTGTTTGATGAAGCTTCATGAAATAGCTGAAATCGGAAATGATTAATATTAATTAATTAATTACGTCTACTAATATCTTCTGAACAAAATCCTTTCAACATTTTTAATCTGACAGGTACATTTTAAACGAAGAAAACATGTATAACTCAAAAGGCACACGTATATATTTTGTAACTACAACGTTTCAATACATTTCTGAGTCTTTTTTATACAATCATGGTTATGGTTATCCAAAATTAATTAATTATTAATTTATATTACTTTAAAACTTTCACATGATGAAGGCCCGTGAAATGGCTTGATATAGTGGTTACAGAATATACATATGCTTACCTTTTGTGCAGTATATGATTTTTATTAAAATACAAGTCTCTTTTAATGATCTAAGAATTGATTCATAATACCCAATTTTATTTTGAAAGTTGTGTATCCCTGTGTACGATTGAAGACTTACCATGAACATGACGACTTGCATTTGCGCTCCTTGAAGGTCCTTGAATCTCAAAGCCATTTGTGAAAGAAGCCGATGTACCTCGGAAGAGTCTGAGCTGCGCACAACTCCTTCGCCGCCAGCCGCGAACGGTTCCAAGTAGTGAGCAGCGAGCAAGTTCCACGAGCGCTCCTCCACCTCCGCTACAACCTGAGAACAGTTCAAGTAGTATTAGCGACCACGCGACTGATGTTGAATGTCCTGAATTTTTTTAAAATGAAATAATAAACTATTATTCTTTCTACCAATTCGACTTTAAAAAATTTGGACCTGGTGAGGTTGTCGGTGCCCTCTTTGGTTTAGTTGACCGGGCAATGGGCCCGAACGTGACCTTCAAGCGAAGGAGATTCCTAGATGAGAAGGAAATAATTATGGGAGGGGGTTACCCTAAGGGGAGGAAGAGATGGCAGGTGTGAACGCAGTAAGACTTTGTCCGAGGTGAAAACCCTTTTACTGTCTACTAACACGGAACGGCGTTAGCGACGAAGCTTAGGCAACGTGAGAATGTATCCGGCAGTTGACGCCTTCATCCTTAAGTCGACTTCAAGCGGCAGAGAGTTTGACGGAAGTGGGGTTTGAATCAATGGCGGCGGTGTCAGGAGTGGGAAATATGCTAGCTGGTAGTCACAGTAGTGTCTCCTGTGAGGGTCAACTGAGACGCAGGGAGAAGGAGGGATTGTAGAGGTAGAATATCAGCGTTCCCGAGACGGGGTCTGATCCAGGTACTCAAGTAGCGCGCTCACTCACTCCACGGCGTCCACGAACCGTCTCTTTAAATATGATCTAATAAGCTGCATCGACACTGTCACCTGACCTCATTACCCAGTTCCTGCGGTGCGAGCCGTTTCGCATTCACTACAGGGCTAATATTTGAATAAAATAATTTTGGAGTTGTACGAGCTCTTATGGATAAAACTCTGGAGGGAGTGTTTTAAATAAAATCCGTGTAATTTCCTATGGAATCGATATAAAAAACTATGTCACGTGTCTCAAATTAAAATAACACAAAAGAACACTTCGAAATTTGCCTTCCTTTTCGGATAGTTGAAAAAGTTATTCAATTAAAACTGTCGCAAAACAATTGTTTCAATTAAAATGAAATAATCCATGATTCGCAGTTTTTTATACATCATTATTATTACTATTATAATGGTTGTTTTTAACATAGAATTGGTTATTGAAAGTTTCATAAGCTTGCACTCGTACTAGCGAGTCCTAGACGAGCATCTGTCTAAACTCACTCTGAAGCAGGTTATATAGCATTGATAAGGCAACGACTTCTCGTTTTTCTTTAAGGGGTAACAGTTGTATTTTCTGTTCAAAAAAATCTCTCGATGGATAAATATGAAATATATTGAATGGTTATTTTGCCTGAAAGTTTATTCAACTGGATTCAATTTCTTAAAAAAATTTAAAAAAATCGGACGAAACTATGACACCCGCCGATCAATTTCCGTAAATAGATATTTACGAAATGAATTTATTGCTCAAAGGACGTTATGAATGGATGGAATTGAGCCAGCAAAGTCGCCAAATTTATGAAGTCTATTTGTACGTTATTTTCATGTGATAGAATTTCGGTCGCTCAGATATTAGATACATTTGTTATCTGTGGTTACAAATCAATATTGATGTTGATGTAATTTTATATAACCATGTACTTTCAATATTGTTGTGTTATGTCTCAGGATTAATTCAGGATTATCTCTTCTTGTGTCAGTAAATTTTCTTCTCATCCAATCTAAATTACTGTACAAATTCGACTTTGCAAATTTTAATATGCATGGAGTTCTTCCCAAACATAGTGTACGAAACACAAAAAACTGGTAAATGAACGCATTGTTGTGATTTAGATGTATTTTAAGGAAACTTAACGATAACGAATCATATTCTTAGAGAACAGAAAAGCTCTACGTCTGCAAGTAAGATGAACTTGATACTTAGAATAATACAATTTAAAATAATGAAACAATAATATGCGTGGCAAATTTTAGATATTAGTTTATTTGAGCTATATACCATCACAAGATTTTTGTACTTTCTCTGTCAGTGCGCAATACTGTACAATCACGGAAATCCATAGTAACTTAATGAATCGCAAACAATAGTGTAAATGAATTTTATATTCCTTACGATCGTTTGCACAATGTTGGAGAATTTGTTACTTCTGGTAATATGTTAAAGGAAATCGAATGAAAATTGATTTTTTTGTCATGTTATTCCGTTTTTTATATTTCTGCGTTGTGTGTTATTCTTCTTTTATCTATTATTTACTTTCCCATTTTTATAGTATGTCTTGTAATTTGTAATTTTATTTTGTAAGTCATTAGTATCCAGGGTCTTAAGATGACTAATATTCGGTTGAAAGAGGTTTTGCTAAAGAGGAATACAAAAAATCGGTTTTGAGATGACAAGATTTAATTTTGATGGAGAAGTTTTGATCTAAAACTATTTCCATTGTAGATTCACACATAGTTACAAAGTCTATAAAGGCTTTAAGATTATTCAAAAATAAACTCACCGAATTGAAAGCCCCTTCCTTCCAAAGGGCGCGAAGCAATCTCCTCATCTCCTGTTGTGTCGGTCGCACGACGCCCTCTGGCAGCAAGAGCACCACGAGTACGTGTGCTCGTTGGTTCCACCTTCCAACTTCGGGGGGTGGATCCCTATGGATTGGGCGCCACCGTCGCATCGCCAATACACCCGACAATTGGCAGACGCCTGAGGTTCTCATCGAAGTGCCCTAGTTCGATGTGTATATGTTTGTAGTTCCAGGAAAACGTTTTTAAAAACAGTAATATTAGTTAGTTTTTGCGTTAACGCAGACGAAGGAGAAGTAAATAAAGGACGAGAGAAGCAATGTTCTTAGCAAATGGGATATAGGAGTAGCAGGCTCACATTTATAATAATATATCATGGTTATGATATTTGGGTGCAAAAATCATATGAAAAATGGAAGAGAAAAGGTGCTAAAAAGGCATAAAAGGAACAGAAAGGTTCTGTTTTACTCAACCAATTCAAGAAATCATATTGCTCCTTATTCATTGATTTACAAACAAATACATTAAATTATCACTCATTAGAAGAAGGAAAACATAGAAAGTAAACATATTTAGAAGACTTGTACTAAATATCCTTATAATAACATGAGCGATACGTAAAAGTGTGTAGTATTATGCCCGTGAAGCAGAAAAAGCACACGATTCACATACCATAACGACGTGTCTGCTACCTCGCTTAGGCCTACGGTGTCTCAGGTATTCGAGACGCTGCCTAGTGAAGAAGAGGAAGGTGCATCCTTTGAATAGTTGATAAAATTTTGGTTTTTTAAATTATTTTTGAGAAAATAAAAAATTGATTAATGGTAGTTTTAGATGGTAGACACATTAATAAATTTATACGAAAAAAATTTGTCCAATTTTTCTTATTTTTATCTACTTTTCATCATTTTTAATAAAGTTGTTGTACTTAATAACCCTTATAGTAACTTGAGTGATACGTAAGAATTTGTAATGAAGCATATCGTGCTATGGAGCGGAAAGAAATTCACACGACTCACGTTTCACGAGGGTGTGACTGGTACTTAATTTTTGCGTACGAAGTTCCAGGTCATCGTGACTCTCCAAAGTGAAAGAGAGAAAAGTGTGTTCTTTGAATAAATGATAAAATTTTAAATTATTTTTCTAATTAAAACAACACAATAAATTGTTTGAAGGCATTTTTAGAGTTTAGACACATATTTACGAACATATATATATGTGTACACACAAATATACAGTGTTCCAGAAATGTTTCGACAAACATCTAGGGGAAGTGGGCACGTCAAATGGATTAAGAATTGCATAGCAACCCATGGCAGTAAACGTAGCAGAGGTCGAAGATCGGAAAGGAAACAAGACAGTGATTCATTTGAAACATTTATTGGACATAATGAGTACAAATGGTGTACGACATGAATACAGCTCTAATGTTACAACAGATGCTCGAAGTTTGCACCATCAGAGGCCACGCATACCTGACACCGACAGAGCCAGTCACGCTCGAAAACACCGGGAGTTTCTTTGATTGTAGCAGCTGCGCAGACGATTCTTGTGACGGGATCCATTTCAGACTCCACAGGATTGCGATAAATGAGAAATTTCATGGCTCCCCACAGAAAGAAATCAAGGTTCGATAAATCCGCTGAGAGTGGGATCCAGCGAACCTGTCCACCACGCCCAATCCATCGAAGTGGGGAATGACTTGTTCAAATGCCTACGAACAGTCATTCCAAAGTGAGCAGGCGCCCCGTCATGTTGGAACCACATGCTGCGCCTCACATTTGCTGCAGCATCTTCAAGAAAGCCTGGAAGACCCTTTTCCAGAAAGGTTTGATAATTCGCAGCGGTCAAGCGGGATGGTAAAAGGTACGACCCAACTAAGCAGTCACCGACCAAACCCACCCACACATTAACTGTGAAGCGATATTGTGCCGCGTGGTGCCGCTCACCGTGGGTTTTTTTCTGGTGCCCACAAATGCTCATTGAGGTAATTGAATACTCCATCTGTAGTGAATGTGGTCTCATTAGTGAACAACTCATAAGCTGGGAAGTTCACATCTCGACTTTGTTGCAGATACAACTGTGCGAAACGCACACGTGCAGGATGGTCATCGGGGTGTAATAATTGCACCCTTTGGAGATGAAAGGTGTTCAAAACACGCTACGAGACATTCTTAAGTCCGAGGCAACGGCACATATGCTGGTGCTTGTTTTAGACCCCACAGCATCCAACACACCTTCTTCCCTAACGACCGAAGGCGTCGATCGTGGTCTTCCCTCACTAGCACTGCCACTTCTTCATGACCCGTACTCACAAATTTCGATGCAGATATGCAACCAAACTGTGGTGCAGTTGATGTCTGTGTGGGAAGCGTTATCGATAAATGTGTCCAGCGACTCGTCCATTACACTCAGCTATTCCATACATTAAGTGCATGTCTGCAAGCTCACCGTTCGTATACCGTTCCATGCTCCTCGTAAGCTGACTAGCGCTCGAATGAGGAAATCCTCATTTTCCCTCCAGTACTCTCGTGTATAGCACTACTTATACGTTTGACGATGACGTTTGCGGCCATGGGCTGCTATACAATTGTCAATCCTTATCAAATTTTTGTGTTGGAATTTTTGTAATATTTTCCCCTCGTTTCACCATTTTTAATTGTTTTGTTAAAAGACAAATCTTTTCGTGTATCATGAGCGATACGCAAGAGCGTGAATAGGATCTTTTTATGCTCGTGGGGCAGAAGATAACACACATGACCCACGTTCCATGACGAGTATTTGGAACATAACTTTTGCGTATGATGTATCAGGCAATAGAGATGTTTTGTATGTAATGAGAAAGTGTTTGTAGAACAATTTTTGATTTTTTTAGATTTTTTTAGATTTTTGAAAAAATCAGAGATTATTTGAAGGAATTTTTAGAGTTCAGAACATATATTTTCTGAATAAACAAAAAACTTGCTTGAATTTAAAAAAATTCTCCCACTTTTCTATATTTATGTACTGAATATTTCTTATTATATAGTTGAGGTATTTTCTGATTGTCTATATTATAATTCACAATTAAAACGTTTTAGAGTCTATGTGTCATAAGTTATAGACAATCAATTTCATTCTTCAAGTTAACATGATCAAATTAACCTTCACACAATATCAAATAAGCAAGTAACATTTCCTTATTATTATTATTATTATTATTATTATTATTATTATTATTTTGTTTTCCAACGTTTCGAGGTTATTATTTACCTCTTCTTCAGGGTGCAGAGAAATAGTTAAACTGAGGTGCAGAGAAATAGTTATAAACATGTTTCATTGAAAGTTATTACAGACATTCTCACATAAAATAGATATTAAAACAACGGAAGGTTCATCACAGACGTTATTTATACGCACCCCAGTCTAGTCCTGAAGAAGAGGTAAATATGAACCTCGAAACGTTGGCAAAATAAAATAACAATAATAATAAGGAAATATGGTTTATTTATTTGGTATTGAGTGAAGGTTAATGTGATAATGCAACCTTGTAGAATAAAATTAATTGTCTTTAACTTATGACACACAGGCTTTAAAGGGTTTTAATAGTGAATATTTTTTGTATTAACAGAATTGATACGTGTATTGAAGCTTATCATACCAGTAGAAGAAATTGCACACCAAGACATATTTGGTACGAAGGCTTAGGTGTACGAAACCCCAGGCCATATAGACTCTTCCTAGGGAAAGACAGTAAAATAATTCTCTGGAATAGTTGATAAAGTTTTGAAAATTATTTCAATTAAAGGAATCATAATTATTTAAAGGCATGTGAGAGGTTAGATACGTATCCTTTTCGAATGAAGGAAAAATTTTCTGTACAAACTTTTTGAAATTTTTCGCACTTCTTATCGTTTTTAGCAGACTTGTCGAACAAAATATCATATCTAATAATATGAGTGACACGTAAGAGTGTGTATTGAAGCTCGTGAAGCAGAGGAAAACTCGTACGACTCACACACCAAGATGATGTTTATGGTACTTCACCTTGGCGTAAGATGTTCCGTGTCATCGAGACGCTCCTAGTGAAAGAGAACAAAGTTATTGATAAAATTTTCAATTTTTTGAAGATTTGAAAAAAAAGAGAAAAAGAAAATTATTTGATGGAATTTTTAGATTGGACATACATATTTTCCAAGTAGACACAAAAGTTTTTTATTGAATTTTATGATGATTTTTCTCACATTTCATAATTTTTTGACACTTTTGAAACATTTTTTTGCTTTTAATTTATCATTTAAATCATCAGTGGCATTTTACATTAATACAGAAAAGTGAGATGAAGTAAACGAAATACAGTTTTTAAACAGTTCTCTATAAAATCTGAGAACACTTTCCCAAACACTAAAAACCATTAACCTTTTCCTATTTCTGATTACTTGTTCTACAGCTTGAAATTATTTGTTGAGAAGAATTTAGTTTTTTTCAGGGAAGTAGAAGCGAACAAAGAAAAAAAAACTGGGTAATATTTAGAATCGCATTACAACATTCATGGTTTATATAAATGGTAAAAACTATTGAAATAAGTATGTATCATGCGTTGGTAAGGCTGTAGGCTTATCAATACTTTAATATACATCGTTGTAGACCAAAGCGTATTTCGATTTCTCTCGTTCGGTTTTGAGTTTAGATGATAGTTCTTTTAGTAAACGTCAAGTAACCCAACTAGAATGAAGTACAGCATTTGCATTTGCATGTGAATTTCTTCCTTCGTTGGTGAAGATACCTAGAAGTTGGACGAATCAAAGCTCAGCCACGTGATTCCGCTGTCGCTGCTCACTAGTTAGGGTTCTACAAGACCCACAAAATCGCTCTTCGCCGTGCGAAAGGAATCGATTTTTCGTAATTTTTTCCCCAGTGCCTTCGAGTGTTTCATCAACACTAATATTTTGGCAGAACATACTAATTGTCCATATGTTTGAGTATAAAAAATCAGGACCACTTTCGACCTGCGCTTGCTGAAAGTTCCCTTGTTAGACAAATCAACCCTAACATACAAAGCATAAAACATTGATATTTTATAAATCACTCTAACTGTCAACTAACAGCCAACAAATCGCAGCCAGCAGTAAGTGTTCTGATACGTGACTCCAACTCTATTAAATTTTATAGAGCTTGTTGAGTTCGCCAGATATTTGTGAACCAGCAGGGTCTGCGCCAGGGTTTATGACAAAATTCTGAAGTAGCGGCGATAGAGCTTATTTCCTCTATTGCATCCTATATTACATCCTCTATTTATTTCATCGATTACATCTTCCATTTTAAAATAACGAATTCATGAAATGAATGTTATATTTGAATGCCAATTTATTGACCAGATGTGTGATTTCCACACGGTCAATTTGAATATTACATTATTTGGCTACTTTAGTAGAAGCTGGTGGGTTCTCATACCCTACCCAACCTGTTTGCTACGTCCATGCCTATAATAGCAATATTACCTGTGTATTGATGAATAGTCTGGGAGGTTGCAAGTATTGTTGGATGAGTGGAAGATGTTCAGATGAAGCTTCCACGATGCAAACACCGTTTTCCACCCCAAGCAAATCTTCCACCAATTTCCAGATCACTGGTGGCCTCGCTTCAGTTTCACTGTGGACACGAAAAAATGCACTTTCTTTCTTTAAGTAACAGTTGCTCCCAAACCGCTGTGGTATACGCTTGTGAGATCCCTACACGTCTAGTACCGTAATAATTTACAATCGTATTAGATTACAAATTCAAAAAGAGTAACACTTTCGTGAATCAGCGTCACATCATGATTGATTTTAATATTTTAAAAAGTTTAATATGTCTTAACTAAAAGAAGATATCTAGGTCATTCTCACTCAGATGCTTGCATCGATTTGACTGGAGTAAAGTGCCGTAGAAACAGAGGGATTGAGGATCTCGTTTTTCTGGTTGGAACAAGTAAATATATGTTCGAAAGAAATGTCAATAGGAGTTGCTAGGTAATATGGTACGACACAACCTCCCATAGTACGTTGGTCTTCACATGGTACGACCTTAACTTAAGAAAAAAATCGAAAAAATTTTCTATCGACAATTCTAACACATTTAAAGACAAAGTACGATCACATGTTTCATCCAACAAGATGAGGTCTCTGATTATTTGCTCTTGTGCTTCGACTTATGGAACCTTCAGTCAAACTGAACCAAGATGTGAGTGAGCGCAACCTATTAATTATCTTAAAGACAATATTATTTTTTTAATTTGCAAAAGTATCGTAATTTTTAAACCTCATTATTTTAAACTATAATTCAACAAAAAGCATTAAATTGTTTTCAGGATGAAGATTGTAAATACGTTTATTAGGATCTTGTAATGTAAAATATGTATGGAGGTATCAGCATTTGGCATTGCATTTCCTTTATAAAAACCTAAACTTATTTTATTCGTTTTAGTACTTGGCCTAAATAAAAGGTTGCTTTTAAAAATGTATTTTATTTATTGTTACCATACAAGTATCATTGTATCCCCTGGATCGTATATTAAACATTTATTTTCTGCTTTTTTCACTGCCAATTATTGATATGTAATTGATGTGCCATTAGTTCTTCTTCGTCAATCGATGAACACATCGTCACAATAAATAGTACGAAGACGACAGGAAAGACAATGATATATTATGGTGAGGCATTGTGTTGAATGGCGTGGCGTTACTGTGTATTTACCCCCTTTTCCAGCTTCATTCCTTTTGGACGTTATGGCGTGATGTGGCGTGGCGTGTCCATGTATGACCACCTTTTTCACCTAATTTGGAAGTAAATTTAGAACTGGTTGATAGTTCGTAGCAGCTGCTATCTATATTTAAAAAAATGGAGGTTGTTGATTGGTTACCAACGAGTCAATAAATACGCTTTTATCGTTCCATCTTCTTGGTCTCCAAAAACGATTAATTTTCTTATTTATGTTCAGAATTATATATCAGGAGAAAGAGCAAGTATAGGGAAGTGACTGAGTCAAATTTGGCTGTATTTGATCACTAGAGAGAGACGTAATTGATTTCTAAAATTTGGATTTATGTTTTTACTTGTTATGTTTGTGTTCTTATTATGACGTTTCCTCGAGTTAATTAGATTTATTTCCATATCATGATTTCCTTCTTCGTACAAAGATGATTTTGAAGAGTTCCAAATTAATGTCGGAGAAGATATGTAGCCCGATATTGATCTGAAACGACATTTGGTCGCATCAGCACCAATTTTCGAAGCTCCTCAATTGTTTGTAATGATGGCGTGCGCCGACATCGCAGTTGCAGCGGCCGCTACCGCCGCCGCCGCTGGTGCCATCACCTCCGCTGCCTGTGTCGTGCACTCGAGGAAAACCGGCGCCAGCCAATGGGCGGATTTGGGTAGGTCACGACGGAGATGCGGCGGCGAGAAGACGACGGCATAGCGAGAGGGTACGCGACTGCATGAGGTACTCCACGTGATATAGCGAGAAGGTACGCATCGGCGAGAACTAAAACTCGCGGTCAGTGGCGTGAGTGCCACGCGAAAGCAATAAGGAAACGCGACTCAAACAGAAGGCGGATTTACTGTGCTGTCGGTGGGACACGTGCCTTTTGATCCGAGAACTGGGGATCCAACACGATTGGAAGAAACGTTTTTGCTTGTCTTCCTTGCGTTATCTCTGTTCTTCTCTGAACGCTTTAATTTTTCTTTTTTTTGAAAATAAATATTTTACTTAACTGGTTCCGGCTTGCAAACCCCTCTGCTCGCATGACAAATTTTCTATCGGCCCCACAGGCAAACTAGGATATTTTGGTAATATTTTCAAGTAGTACACATTAGTTAAAAAAAGCATGCATTAGGTAAGATGTTTACGTAGTTTTGAGATTCATAATAAGGAATCTACTGGATGGTTCTACCTGAAACTACACAAAATGGTACTGAACATCGTATTTTATTGGTGCTTTCGGTATTGTTCGCTAGCTGTTGTGACTTGCAATTAAAATATTACTGTGAAATATGGGAATAATAACGGTCACATTAATTGACTAAGAATACTAAATTTAATCAAAGGTCGTACAGTGTGTTGGATACAACAATTTACTTGAAGAAAATTCGAAAAAAAATTGATTTTAGAATAAAAATATCTGAAAAAAGCGGGAGATAACACTTGAACATCACGGTCGATGTTATTGGGTATTTTGTGACTTACGCCCTCCTCTTTATGGTCGTAAAGCAACTTCTCCTATTGAACCACATTTATACGAACCACATCTACGGAACAGGAGAATTAAGCGAGAGAATTACGCGTAATTCCAGGAGAGGATAAATCAAAGAAGCTTCCGGGGTTGTGCCACGTACACAAGGAGCAGTAGGAAAGATGGTGATGGAATATGTAGAGTAAGAACGAAGAGTTGCATAATTAGAGGAGAAAAGTTAAGGAACTGGAGCATAGACTACAAGTAGTCTCGGAGAATTAGATGCTAAATTGAGTAATATTGAAAATGTGTTTCTGGGATGAACAGGGAGTTTCCTAGACGTTCTGGGTGAGTATATTGCGTGGAGTCGAGTACAGATTAGGACAACAGATTTCAGAATTTTTGCAATGTGGGGACGACACATGCATAGTAGAGACAGCAGACGAAATTAAGAAATGCATGACGAGTATGACTAGCCAGACAAACTGAAAACTTAGAAGAACTTGTACATTAAAGGGCATATGCAGATATGTTGTGCAAGAAACTAGACCATATCCACAGAAATGCGGGAAAGCGGGTAATTATACTAGAGAAGAAAGGCAGAAAGACGAAAATTGCCGTCGAAAGACATAGTAACATAAATGTAGAATGTATAAAAGAAACGCAGGTGCTGGTGGTAGAAAATGAAAAAAATGAATAAGCTGAAAGCGCTGGTTGCCGATGCAGTAGATATCCAAGTGCGAGACGTCACCAGAAGAAGCATACGGCTAACTATTTTAAATAAAAGATCAGAAGAGAGAGATAAGATTCTACTGGGGAAATTACGAGAACAACATGAGATTGGGGAATCGACTAATTACGCATAGTCCGAAAAATTAAAGCTATGCATGGTGGAGCAGAGCATTGGATAGTAACAGCAACTGGTACTGTGTTCAAAAATTAAAACAATTAGGACGTGAATATTACGACATAATGTCTCACAACGTAGATGAATACTAGGACATCCCTTGCGTTGCTATCGGTATGGCCATTTCAGTCAAATTTGTCAAGAAGCAATATAAAGTTGTGGTCACTGCCGACAAGGGGGGCGTGTGATGCTCAGAGCTCTCGAATTAAAATTCCGGGAAATGGGTGTAAAATTGTGCTATAAATTTAATTAAAGAGTTATTGCTGCAATCGGAGAAATAAGGAGTGACCCCTTACGGGAGAAGTGTAAAACAGTGAATTAAAAGTTATATCATAGTGTTTTCAAGGAAGAGGTATGTCGAATGGCGTTGTCAAGATAGGTACATGTCAAGATAGGTACATACGAGATAGGTACATGAATGGTTTAACATTATATAGCAAACTTCGAAGAGAATAGAAATCGTATTTAATAGTTTCTAGGCTTTGATTAATAGTGATATATGTTTAGAAGACGTTATATGTACTCGTACATAACAGGTAGTAGATTAAATCATGTAAAAATATTAAAAGTGATTTTGAGAATTTATAGTGAAGAAGCACACGGTGTATGTAAAATTACCGATTGTTATAAATCTCCAATAAGAAAAATGACTGTTTCAAACATAAAATACAGGAAAATTTTGAAGGAAGAAATTGAGTTTGAATATGTGTCTATAACCAGTGAGCTATCAAACACTGTCGTACTTTTAAGAACCTATCATGATTTGATTAACCGAACAAATTGCGATATTTTTGTGAGAAACAGTTTTTAAGTGCATAAATACATTATTTACGTTAAATACGGTCGCACATTGGTGACAATGGGTAAGGAAAAACAATCATGATCTTCTGAACAAGGCACGGATATTAATCCCATTTAGAGAGGTATAAAGGAAGCGTGAATAATTCCCCAAAAAGAGACTTGTTGACGGAAGTTGACGTTATTTATTAATATTGGTTTATAATTGTATAATTCTTTGTAGAGTAACTACAGTACGGGATGTGGATAGAAATTCCCCCAGAATGGGCGTTTGGGGGGCGTTTACGATAAGTTCAGGTAAGTAAGACAATTTATCATGGGGAAAAAGGAAATGCTAATAAGGGAAATAAAACAGACGAAAGAGAGAAAAGTCTCAAAAATACGAAACAGTTTGATGAGAAGTAAAGTCATAAAATTAATGACAACTGTTTCGAAATGATCGTGCAGGTGGCGAATTAAAGGCACTTCAACTTAGTCAACTCTCGTTTGCATGTGGTTTCTGCGCAAGCGTAGTTCTGCAAAATTAACATTCCCGCCTTGTAGATACAGTATATTTTTCAGTAACCGGCTGGGAGCCGTGTTGAAAACAGCGAAATTATCCAAGATTTCATTCCCTCGCAAGAGGATAGTTTAAACTTACGTCACCAGTGCGCGCCAGTGACCGGTATCAAGATTTTTAGCTTTCGAAGGAAATATTTCAAAATTCCTGCGTCAGAGAGCGCGGCGGTAGGTCGACCTTGACAGTCGAATAAGATGGTATTTCATTTCTTTCTTTTTTATTGTATATTTTAGGGCTGCCTTTGTACGAGCAACGAGAAGAAGAATAAAAAATACGTATTGTATCTTATAAAATTTGTTTTATGCTCATTTTTTTCATATTGAAACATTTATTTAACATTCATATTATAAATAGTGTGAATTATTTCTTGATTGAACTTATTATTGACGAGGCAATTGAAATTCTTCACGACAATGAAATCTTATTTTTTATAAGCTCCAATGAGATTAATTCCGCTTCAACAATAGGTGAATTTTTTATTGAAGTGATCTTCTTTGCATTCACACAAGTGAAAACGCTGTTCCTTGGATCCTGCTTGCAGCTGATGCCTTCAGGCTGGTTGTCTTCTGGTAGAATTTTGTGTTTTGTGTTGAACAACAACTTAAAATTGAAGTTTATGAAAGGATGTTCAGGACAGCTATTAAGGAGCAGAGGAAGCTAAGTAATGAAATTAGTGCGTCATGGACGGAGACGCGATGTCTACAAATAGTGAAAGAAATGTCCAATGAAACATCTGAGGTTGCAACGAAGGGTGAGAGAAGGGACGTTCTTAAAAACGAGCGGATGATGATATGGAAAACGGGAAAGTTATAGCGCAGAATTTTATTAAGAAAAACATGCAGAAAGAGAAGATTAAAATCAAGATACTATCATTCGAAAAGGGAGAAAGGAAGTATGCACCAATCTTCCTAATCGAGAGGAGAACAGAAGTTAGGGAAGTTGATAGATAACAATATTGAGGGGAGTTAGTACAAAGACGACATAAGGAACGGGTTAATGGAATTGAGAAAGGAATGACGGAGAAAGTATTCTACAGGGAAGAGCAGAGGACAACAATTTTGAAGGAGATATTTAAGCTGAATTTGTAAGGGAAGCAAGGACCATATAAATGAATGTAAATAGAAGGAAGTATACTAACAGTGAGGAGAGGGGGTAAGGGTAAGTCTCTCTTATTCAAATACCAACCTCACTCTTCTCGCGGGACTCCCTGTTATCACAGATGAGGCTCTGGTGCCCGAGCATCGGCGGGATAACCGCAGCGAACTTTTTGCTTCTAGACGAAGAATGGAGGAAATGCTATTGTTCAGACATTTTTTGTGTTCCAACATTATTAAGACAAGTGAGTCCTTCTGAACTTACTCTTTGTGCAAAGGTGACACTAGCATCTGTGAACAACGACACCTCATATCAATAATTCTGGCGGTACTTCCCGCTAGAAATTTTGCAACCGTCACGACGTCCTGCTACGCGATTGGATCGTCAACTTACGCTACAGCGAGAGTCAATGCACAGCCAGCCAGACCATGTGCTGGCACCACTCGCGAGAGCGATCAGACACTCTCTCGCCCGCTACATTCGAGAGATGTTGGACAAGTCTCTGGCTCACTGCTCTCCAGAGAAGTCTGACGGCCACTCGCCCGATGCTTGACAGACGGCAAGACGATCACTCGCTCTCGGGTGGCAGAGGAGTCACTACTCGCTCTCAAGTGGTAGAGCAGACGAACACTCGCTCTCAGGTGGTAGAGCAGTCAGCAACCTCTCGCACTCACTCTCAGGCGACAAAGGAGTCACACTTGCTCTCAGGTGCCGGAGCAGTCACTCACCCTCTAGCCAGGCACTTTACCTGAGCATTCATTTACATTACCAGAGGGACACATTCGTCTCGCTAGGCTCCCTCTCTTGTCACACACTGGTCACTCATCACGCCATCAACGCATCATCATCCCGGCGAGCTACGCAACATGGCTCACTCGCCGCCATTCATCACTTGCCTCGCTAGCAGGCACTCGCTCGAGGTGAACTTATCCGAGCAGTCGGCACTTGCTCGCGGTCACCTCACCCGAGCAGTCAGCAGTCGATAGTCACAGTCCGCACGCCACATGTCAGCAGTCAGCACTAGACTCGCTGTCAACGCATCTCATCATCATGGCGAGCTACGCAACATGGATCACTCGCCGCTATTCATCACTAGCAGCACCACGTCGGTTCGTTGCGAGGAGCATTCAAGTACTGGGCATTCAATCGCCCGTTCTGCTCGCTCTCTAACTCGACGTCAACCATCATATAGCACTCAACACTATCGCAGCGGATCATCTACATTTCTATTTTGGAATTTGTATCGCCTCATTAGCTCTTGTTCTAGCATGTTTCATTAAATTGTTATTTACTGGCAATCACTACTCATCTTACACCTTCATTTTTTCATCATTCATTACTGTCATACCAGCTGGTCCTTGGAGCCCAATGTGCAGATAAAGCAAGCAAATTATCTGCACATCCCTTCATGTATAACGACAAATTTGTTTATACATTTTCAGTCATCTGAGCCAGATATCAATGTGCAGCTATTTTTTCGGCAGGTCAAAATTGTTTGCACAGCTATTATCAGTTATCGCTTAGCTCTGGACTATTAGGCTAGTGCCTAGTTCTTAGGCGGTAACCCCGCCATGGCACTCGGGGGCGGTAAGCCAATAACCCGCTCCTCTTAAATACTAAACTATTAAAGAAACGGAACGAAGCACAAAACAGACGGCTCGATTTATGACGACTCTTCGACCGAAAAAGATAACGAAAATTGGTTTTTGGAATGTGCGGATCAACCAGGAAAGTTACATCAAGCTTTAGCAGTGATGGGGGAATATGGATTGGATATATTGGGTTTAAACGAGGTGCTATGAAACCAATTTTGTGAAATGCGAACACCTAGAGTTGCTACATTTTTATTCTCAGGTTGACAAAAGGAGAAGAAGAACACAAGGAGGGTGTAGAGTTGTTGAGTCAGAAAATATAAAGATGTTTGATAGAATGGAAACTGGAATCGGAAAGGATTATTGTAGCACGATTTAAGGGCAACGTGCGCAACTTCAGCGTGTCTCAGTGCTATGCCCCCACTTAGGTATCACAAAAAAGTTGAGAAACACAAATTTTCTGCCTTGTTGCAAGAGACTTATGATTACGCATAAAAAAGGTGTCCTGACTGTTATGGCGGATATCATTGCATAAGTTGGAAGTGACAACTTAAGGTTAGAAGAAGTTATATAGAAACATGGTTATGGAAAAATGAATGAGAATGGAGAATTGTTTACAGATTGGTGTGCAGTAAATTAGTTTGTTATTGGAGAGACTATTCCCCCACAAGACTATTCACAAAACCTCCTGTGTATCACCTGACAAGTAATTTAAATGCCAAATTGACCATTTTGCACTAAATAGGAAGTGAATAAGATCACTTCTCGATACCAGAAATGAGAGAGGAGCTGACATAAATAGCGATCACTATCCAGCTTAGATCACTTGGCCAGCTTAAAAATAAAATTGAAAAGACGAGTTGAAATATTTAAGTAGTTATCGAAACAATTTGATAGCTAGGTTAAATACTAAAGGCGTGAAAGAAGAATTCCCTGTAAAGCTTCAGAATCGGTTCGAGGAATTGCAGGGCATGGATCAGGAGTGGGATGTGGAACAACATTGACAAAAAGGGAGAGAAATGTATACATCAATAACTGAGGAATTTGTGGGATACAAAAATTTTCTGAGGAAAGAATGGATGACTTAGGGGACGTGCAGGAACATTGAAGACAGAAAGAACATAAAGAATAAAATATTTTCTTGTAAAACAAGAAATAAGAAACTAGACCATCAAAAGAAATACAAGAACAAGGAACGAGAAGTAAAAAGAAGTGTTCGAACTGATTGCAGGCGATGGACGAGTGAGCCGGCAGAATTTGCTCAACATGATGAAAGTAAGAATAATTTGAAAGAAGTCTAGAATATCACTCGCACTCTATCTTGGAAGAAAAATTCCGAATGTACCGTGTTAAAGATAAAGAGGTAAATTTTTAATAAATAATGAGAAGCAAATCAAAAGTTGGGAGGAATATTATAAGGATATTAAATGTTCTGAGTGAAGACGACGTAATTGAAACAGAGGATGAGGATAATGAAGAAACTGATACTCAAAACAACAGAATACGTACTGATAAATCAACCAAAGAAGAAATTAAAGTAGCTATAAAAATGCTGAGATGTGGGAGAGGCCCTGGTATTGATTATATATCAGCTGAATTACTAAAAGAAGATTTAGATACATCTGTGGCTGTTTTGTATCCTCTTTTGGGACAAAATATGGGAGAAAAGATCGGGTCTGTTGGTCAATATTCCAAAGAAATGCCATATTTCGCACTGCAAGAACTGGATAGGTATTACCCTTTTATCTGTTCCGAGTAAAGTATTAAATAATATAATATTAAACCGTATACAACATCCGGTGAAAAACAATTAAGAAAAGAGCAAGCTGGTTTTAGAGAAAATAGATTATGTGTGGACCAAATTAATACTCTAATCTGAGTAGAGAACATAATATATTGCAAAGATATATTTATTGTTTGTAGACTTTGAAATGCCTTCGATTCCATTCTTTGGCCCAAAATATGGAAAATAATGAATAATTATGTCATACATCTCCTCTTATTGATCTCGTTAAGGAAATGTACGCAGGGTATACAGGTCAAGTAGTGCTCGGGGGTAAATTGACCAATTCTATTCCAGTTTCAAGAGGAGCTAGACACGGATCTGTCCTTTCCCCGACCATTTTTCTCATGGTATTGGATACAGTAATGCGGAAAGTCACTGACAGAAAAAGAAGAGGAATAAGTTGGGGGCTGTTAGACTAACTAGGGGATTTGAATTTCGCCGATGATATTTGTTTACTGTCACATTCTTTTGAGATTATTTGAAGCTAAAGGATTTGGAAGAGTTTGGGAAGACTGTTGGACTAAAAATAAATGAGAATAAGACAAAATCAATGAGAATAAATGTGAACAAGACAAAAAATTCAAAATAAATAATTCACATATTGTAGATGTAAAGGAGTTCACATATTTAGGCAGCGAAGTGTCCGTGATGGGTGAGGCAGAAGAGGAAGCGCGCATGAGAATTATGAAAGCAGAAGCAGAATTTTTGTAGCTATAATCAATATAAATTTCGAGGGGAACAAATCTTAAAATTTTTTCTACTGACGTAAAATCTATATTATTATATGGTGGTGAAACTTTGAAAGTTACTTTTAGAATATCAAAATCATTGCAGATTTTCATAAATGTGTGCCTTAGGAGAATACTGAAGATCTTTTGACCCAACGTGATAAGAGACGAAGATCTGTGGAAAATAGCAGAAGAAGAACCAGTAAATGTGATTATCAGGCGGAGGAAATGGAAATGAATCGGTCATACCCTAAGGAAAGATGACACAGCTATAGAACGACAGGCCCTAAGTTGGAATCCTGAAGGTCATCGGAGGAAGGGAAGACCAAGGATGACTTGGAACAGGACTATGGAGGAAGAGTCTGGGAATATGGGAGAAGCCTGGAGGGAGGTGTCAGCCATGGCGCAAAACCGAAGCCGATGGAAGAGCTTCGTGGAAACTCTATGCTCCGAAGAGGAGTAAAAATAAATAAGTCCGAAACTAAGTAAATACTAACATTGAAATGGAGTACAGGATATTGTATTTTAATGCGTAATATTCATTTTGAAATATTATGACCAAAGGCAGAATGTACATGATACACCGAAGTTGTGATTGAGGATTTAGCTCCTATTTGTTGCTTCAGGCGTCACAAAAACGGTCACATTGTTGGCATATGTAGAGAGGAGATAGAGATAAGACATTGCGGGCTATGAGGGTACGCAAGGTGTGTAAACGAGAGAATTCCAAGACCGTACATTGTTGAATGGAGAAGCAAAAGAATGACAATAACACCTTAGATACTGAATACCCTGAATAGAAGGAAGCCGTGGAAGTTGTTAGAGCAAATATACACTATGACAATTAATATTTCCAGCCAAATGACCAGCGTGGTATACAAGGATCTGGAGAACTAAGAAAAGATATGAATGTAAATAAAGTGTCTGTTTCGATTTGGTCAGAAAATAGGAACATAAGACAAGTGGACAATCTATCGACTCGACGCTCTTTGTGCCAATTGAGTGACATCTCTCGTTATTCGAGCTTCTATGAACTATTTTTTTAATCATCACGCAATCCACACGAACTGTATTCTTTTTCCCCGCAAGAACTACTTTAAATAATTTAGCATCACGTATCAAGTAAGTCGAACAAGATAAACGATCGATACCCGCAGATCAATACACGGTCAACTGTGACGTCAGGAGCTCGCGAGCGAGACCCTCGCAGCTGCAAGCACACCTCCGACGAGCGACCGCCCTCAGTCTCCCTAACTCGCTTGGAACGACACGAGTCATCATTTCATCGATCACATTTACTCGGCACCTAAGCCGACAACTACTCCTCAGCCACTAATAGAAGACAGCTACTGGAAAGATAATCTGCCGGTAACCACTTATCTCCTTGCAATCGTTCGCGAGATGATCTCCAGGTGAAATTGCCACGTGCTCACGTGCTAGCATCGTTTGTCCGCTAACTGCCGACCTTTCAACATCAACTGTACGTCAACCCAAATCATCAAATCAACATAATCCCCGAGCCGCCCAGGTCAAACTAAGAGATATTTGGAGAATCAGATCATGCCGTCGTCATCTCATCACTGCACCTCATCTAGCTTTTTTGTACTTCTTCTTTACCTCATTTTAATGCTAATCTTGCTAGTTGCAATTTTTGTTATTACATTATTTTGTTGGTACTTCTCTTGCTCAACTCCCATATTAAACACCTCTATCACACCTCTGGTCCTTCGAACCCGAATATACTTCAATTTTCTCATTCTATTATGTACAGTGTCTATAGCTTGTTTACAGGAGATTTACACCAGAGAGGTTATGTCATATACTGTTGCGTTTCAGGACTGTTTGTGAAGAACGTTTATGATCTGGAATAATTATACGACGATAAGAGTCGTATTGATAAAAAGTAAATATTTAAGAGGGAGCGTGTCCTAGTATTAATGGTGAAAACTGAGGAAATAGAAGTTGTGTTGGTAAATGTCTGCTTCCAATAAAACCAGAGAACACAGAATGACTTGGAAGTGGTGGATAGCATATTGAATGAATATAAGGATTCTGACCCAAAATGTGCCGATGCGAATGCCTGTTTGCAATTGTGAGGAACAACGTAACAAATAAAAGAGGGAAGTGTTTGGAGATGCTAATTTTTAAATTTTGTGCTCCTGAATGAGTATTGGGAAGTAACAAAAAGGATAATTTTTTCAGTACTGTCAATTGATAATTTGACCTAAATGACTAACGTAGCTAAATGGTAGAAATAACGAACAGGAGTGTGGTAGATGTGTTGACGAGTGATCATCGAGGAATAATATTTACTGTAGAATGTATGAAGAACAAAATAATGATAAAGTGATAGGAGATGGAATTTTATACTGGCGAATGTATTGGAGGAAATTTGAAAAGATGAAAAAAAGAGATTGCTATTAAATTTGGGAGCATCAATTTGGAAGAGGAGGAAATAGACGGAAGTATTGATAGGATCCAATTAGAGCTGTTACAAATGACATCAAGATGCGAGAGGCGAAAAAACGGTTGTAAGAGGAGTAAGAAGCAGAGTTGGGAAATGTATTTACAAAGAGCAATAGGACGGATGTGATGAGGTTTGCCGTATGTAATAAGTTTCGATAATGTCAAAATGAATCCGATATTGCACTGTGTTGGTGGAGAAATAAAATGATATCGAATGGCGCATGGCTGGGTAGACACGGGAGAGGCACTGCTAAGTAAACTAATAGAGGGGGAAGAACATAGTGTGACGTGAAGGAAAATTTTGCCGAAGAAGGCATAAGGGAGACAGATGATGATCTACAATTTCGGTAAATGGCTTACGTAGAAATAGGAGTACAGTATATGACTGCGTTACACATGAGATGTTCCAGAGGAGTTTTGGAGTATTGAAACGAAAATTGAATGTGGTATATAACAAGTGAATCAGTACAGAATATTATCAGCGAGTCGGGAAGATTATGAACGTCAATCGATTGTAGTTATGAAAACGAGTTCATTGCGAACCAACAAAACTACAGTCCTATCGACCCATCTCGCTCCTACCGTCGAGTGGGACGCTGTTAGATAAAATAATAAGACGATTGGTAGAGCGGTTGGTAGAAAACAAAATTAATTATAAGCAATATGGATTTCGAAAAGGGAGGAGTGCTGAAGATGCAGTTATGGATCTCTTAAATTGCTTTACGAAGAAGGAGAAGAAATACTATTTTTGAGTTTTTAATGATTTTCAAGTGGCGTTTGACACTGCAAACTCGCAAGTGATTATGGAAACGTTAAAAAGTAAGGCTCTTACTGCGTATTTATGTAACATCTTCAGTTCTTATTTAGAGGACATTGTACATGTATACATTGAAATTGGAGAAGAAAAATTTATACGAGAGATTCAAGGACAGTGTCCAGGGTTCAAGCTGTGGACCCATGTTATGGAATGTGTTATTGCACAAACTACTAAATTATTTACATTGGAAGGTATTCCATGTATAAGTGATTGTAGTGAAGGGAGAAAGTCGGAATAAAATAGAAAGAAAAGACCAAAGCGCTTTAACGATGTGTTCCAGTTACTGAGAAAAAATTGAAATAAGAATTTCAGTAAATGAGTCCAAAGGTTTGTCTTGTCGAAAGGAAACAGGAGGAATCCATTTTAAATTTTTGTTAAATTTTTGGGAATAGCCATAGACGAGAAACTTCATTTTTGGAAACATTTAGAGTATGTCACGGAAAAAGTGAAAAAAGTGTATTACGGTATGTTAAAGAGAGATAGGAGTTTAACATTACAAATACAGAATTGATAATGTTGTACAGAGATAGGAGTTTAACATTACAAATACATAATTGATAATGTTGATAAAGGAGGATTGTGACCAATTCTTTGTTATGGATGAACAGAGTTTCATATGTGCATTTGGAAAGGAAGGTAAGAAATACGCAAAGATTGTGCTTATTGAAAGTGTGTGGTTGCTATAGCACAGATGCACTGAAAGTCGTGACAGGGTTATAGCCAATAGATTTGCGTATATACAGAAGATAAAGTACAAAAGATTATTTTAAAAAAGAATGGGACAATAGAAAGGTATTAGAATGGACGAATAGATGGAGACAATGCACAGGCATTGTTAATAGGCTAGCACACGCGATGGGAAAAAAGTAGTAAAGGAACAAGGAGTTACGAATAATTGTAAGACATGTAAGATACCGAGGCAAGAATGGGAAAAATGTGTATGCCAAACCCACATGTGTTGGAGTTCATTACTAGACACGGTAATTTCAATACATTGTCAAATCGAAAAACAAGAGAATTGACAAGGAGACAAGGAGAGAAGACAAGACTACCTGTGCGATAGTACACCGTATGGACAGGAGAGAGAGAGAAGTTTTTTTGGAGAGTTTCGAAAGATACACATCATCAATTTCAGAATGAAAACCAAATTACTGAAGGATAAACAGGGTTATGAGTTATTTGAGCAGTATGTGCAAGAGAATGGAGTATTACGTGACATGTTTAAGATAAATGGGTGATGCGACAGGTAGAAAGGTGTGACTCGAGTAAGAGAAGAATGGTAGAGAATAGGAAAACAAGAGATGCATAACCACGTGTATCCCGGAATGACATTGTTGAATGGGGTTAAATTATTTAAGATGAAATAATTGAGACTTGTTATATAATGTATTAATAAAGTAAGACTTAAATAAAGTGAAAAAAGTTTCAAAGAATGCAACGTTTTACATGATAAGGCTCGATAAATTAATAGTCTACGTTGAGACAAACAGCGGATTATTCTGTGCGGAGTAGAGCATGTCCGGAATACATCCAAGCACGAGAAACTTTGAAACAAAATACAAGCTGTGGCGAGTAATGGGAAAAAACAGAAAGGGCATGGAGGAGAGCAACCAACAGATATATCAAATCAATTGACAACGTGGTATAATAACATCTCGTGACCTATTTCTTGTATTGAAGAAGGAGTGTATCGATCTAAGATGTGTGCAACTTACAATCTGTATTACGCGAGAGATTGTGTCAAGTTCCCTTACGTGTTAGAACTGTTTGTAGTTTACGTCTGTGGGTAATGTATATTATAAACTCAGAGGTTAATGCTGAACAAATATAAATATTAGACATTTGTTAATAAACTTGTATTGTATCTTCGAACGGAAGATTAAGTACGGAAGCTTGAAAAGTTGTTGCTCGAACATACAAGAAAAGACATAATTTTCTGCTTAAATAGCAATGCCCGAATGAAGTTATGTGGAGATCGACGCGAAAATCAACGAGGCCAAATATTTGAATAGTTTATTTTGCGAAATTCGTGAGTAATTCATAACGTCTATGGAGAAGTAACTTTCCAAAGTGGGAAAAATATTTCCTAATTGACTGTATGTTAAGTAACAATATGCTTTTGTGTGAAATATCGGAGACTGGACAATTCAGTTCAAAGTTACCATACAGGGATACAATTAACGGTCGCAAGAGGGAAGATGGCAATGAAGAGATACGGGAAAATTGAAATATCATTGAGATATGGGATTGGAGAAAGTTTGCGTACGAGGTGTCACAGCGTACGGCGATATTTCATGCCATAGACGTAAACATAGACAATGTACGTAATAATAATAATAATTTACAGTTGGTACTTCTACGTAGCAGGTCATGCATTTATGCCTAAAAGGTGGGGAAAAGTACAGCGGGAAGAGCGTTGCTGGGCAGTGGAAATAACACTGAAAAAGAACGCAAAATATAAGGCGGTACCTTGTTATAGAAGCCTCAAACGACGAAGGAATGTGTGAGAATTGCTTTGCGTTCGTATGAGCTAGATCACATTGAATATAAAGTTGCGATTACAAATGCCAAAGTAAAATACTGGGTTGATTATTTGGAGAAATATTTCTAGAAGAGTTTCTGGGGCATCCCATATCTGATAGCCTAAGACAAGTACAAAACTTTGTGGTATACTGTGACATCTGGAGAAGAGAATGCGTGTACGAATGACAAGTTTGGGGCAGATGTTTTTAAATAAAGTTCTTCCTAATGACACAACTGGACTGCAATGGAATAGCTGTGTAGCTGATGAGGAGATGGAAAAAATGACAAAACGTTATCTAGAAGATATAAGAAACAGTTTAAAACCTAAGAAGAGTCCAGGTTTCGAACAAATCACATATGAAATGGATGAAATAAAAATTATTCGGACACACTATTGCGAATATAACGTATATTTTTAGAAGTGTGGAATTGGGGTAATAAAATTTAGGGTGTAAAGGGATTTTTATTTTTACCATTCATCTCAGCGACGTCGAAAGCTCCGAACTCGTCACTGTAATCTTTCATTCGATAGTTTTATGTCAAACCCTTCCCACTGTTGCTGGTATGTGTATGGGGCAGATCGTGGGCTTAAGTAGGATCAGAAATGTCACTTATAATCCCAGAGACTCCTATACCTTTGATCTTCACACTTGTATTCGTAATTTTCGATAATTTTTACATTTTAACCCTTTCCCACGCCCTACCCACGGGGCACTCGGAGTGTCTCATTTCTCATGGGTGCTGAATATAGTCTTACACGATTACAAGATGTAACAATCAACTCAGCAATGCTGAAAATTGTGACCTCGTCACTGATATCAATCATTTTCGATAATTTGTACATAGCATTTCCTTCCCTTGGGTTGCGAGGATGTATGAGGGCTATTTTGGACTTTGGGGTCTTCGTGAATGTTACTACAAATTTCAGCGGCCGCGAAAACTATGATCTGAAACCAATATAAGTCATTTCTTATTATTTTTACTTTTAGTCCCTTACCAAACGGGGCATACTCGTACATCAATATCATTAGTAATAAAAACTAGAAGTAGAATTCTATAATCCAGAACCATTATTTCTTTATGTTAGTGATGTTTACTAGTTTTAGATTTGAGCCAGTGAACCTGATTAAAAATATATAACAAAAAATTTCTTGCAGCGGCATTAAAATAGCTTCAAATATTATCTTAAAAATGATTCCTGTTTTGTTAAGTTGGTTTGCCACCTTTTAGGGACTTAAATATGTACAGGTTTCTACCTAAGTGCCGCGTAAAGTTAATTGTAGTACCATACTTAACTATTGGCATACACTATAACTAAGTTAAATATTGTTAACTTTTTGTAAAATGTTGTTAATTATGTTAAATTTTTATTTGACAGTAACTAATTCAACGGTGATGTCATTTTCCATAACTGAATTAATAAAGTCAATGCTTACAAAGAAAAATGGTAGAGAATTCATTCTATCATCCCTAAAAATGTCACGAATTCTAATAATTGCTGCATGTTGCTGTCGTCTATAATGCGTTACCATTTATAAAGTCCATAATGAAGAGGTGTAAAAGATGTTAGTTATTTTGCCCGTATGCTTTAAGAATTTTAAAATTATTTCCTACTTTGCCTATTGGTTTCAGGTTTGTGCGCATTACCTAAACATTGTTAATGAAACAATGTTATATTGTTATATTGTTTATATGTTATATTGTTTCATTCAAGACATTGTACAAGAATACTGTATTATTTATGTATCATCTGACGAAGTTGCAAACGAGTGAAGTTACATTGTGAGTGCAATATATTTCTACCAGATTTTATTTAAATTCACTTGTTAGTATATTTGGGTCAAATCCTGCAACTGAATTTTAAACCATATTCCCTCAACGATTGAGCTGAAATTCGGCACACATATATAAATTCTCTGACAATGCGATATTATGATGTCCATTCAAATAAAAACTTAAAAAAAGTTTGTTTTATTTCGAGATAACTCGTAGGGAATTATTTCCGAGAAGCTTCCCCTGAAATACAGACCTTCTCTCTCATACAAGAATAACGCATTGCATAAACTACACTTTTCGTTTTAACTTCTTATGTTATTATTACGATTGTTTCTCAAAAGATGTTTATGCTATCAGAAGGTGTATTCACGGATGCTATATCATTTACGATATTAACTTATATTAATACAAGTTTGTATTTAATAGGTAATTTGAGTATTATGTATAAATAAACAAGCAAGATGAATTATTTTGACAAATAAATAAACAAATTTTAATATTGAAAAGTGTAAAATGTAATAAATAAAAGACTAAAATTTTTTTTTATTCAAGCGATGTAGTGAAAAGAATAAAATAAGTTGACGTTTTTATTAAAGTAACGCAATGTCAAAAGTTAATACATCCATACAAATTTCACATTAGTAGATCCTAATAAAAATAAACGTACTTACTATCATTATCGCTGAAAATTAAAGTTTAACCTTCTTTATAACTGTAGAGTTATTTTTGCTGAAAAATAGTTTCTTCATTGTCAAAATCGGCGAAAACCTCTAAAATTTAGTTATTTTGAAAATTTTTCGAAACTTTGAACAGCTATATCTCGGCAAGTATTGGGTCTTCAGAAACCAATTTTCTCTTTCTGTTGCAAATTAGTGTATTTGAAAAGAGTACGTAGTCATTTTTATCGTAGATATTGTCCTTGTGAGACAAGATTCATGTTTACTGAAAAAAAACTCAGAAAGTTTTGCGGTTTTTGAAGTATTTCACAACGATACGGAGGTGTGTGGAGGTCAATAAAATTGGATTTATTATTAGTTGTCCATCACATACACACATCAAAAAATCAGTACTACCTTATTTGATGCAAGGTAAAATGTACCACTAAGTTACTGGACTACCATTAAGGAATGAAGAATTTTTGGTAGAAAAGGAGATGCTGTCTTCAAGAGCACCAAGACCGCTGAATGCTCTTGCGTCGATTATTTTTAATACCCATACATTGACCAGATAATCTTTTATATCAACTTCTCCGAAAATCCAAGTTTTTCACTTCTTTTGTTTTTCGCAAATACTGAGAGGCCTATTTCGTTAATAGGCGTCATTCTGTGCTTTAATTGAAGCAGAATTTCAATATTTATTCTTAGTCATTTCCTGGTGGGACAATTATTTTCCCCCATATAGAATAAGGAACCTGAATAAAACTAAAACTTTTCTACCAATTTTTGAAATGTCATACCTCGGTAACTATATAATTATGTCGTTGCGGTTAGTCTTAACTTTTTAATCGATTTGAGTACAAGAAAGACAAGTATAATAGTTTCCGTAGATCGTGATCTTTGGAAGTCACGAAGAAAAAACTGAAGAAAGTACAAACATTTTGATGTTCTTCGGGAATTGCGCAGCTTGCAAAGATTTTTAGAGATTGAAATCTTGGATACTCAGTACTGATACTGGCCCTGACGACATATGCAATAATTAGAGCTACATTTTTTTGCAGTTTTTGCCTTCTTTTATGTACAAATTACCGGCCAATCTAGTGTGCCTAGGTAAAACTAGTTTGCCCTTTGCGTGTCAGGACAAACTGGTTTGGACTACGCTTAATCAGGCCAAACTAGTTTATCCTGATTAAATTTACGATCGCACTAAAATTTCGCAGACATCCGTGGTATGAATGACAATATATGATTATCGAACCCTTGCAAGAGTATATACCCCTAAGGAGGGTTAGTATGTTCGACAGTATATCCCACCATAATTCTAGAATGCCTGGAATAATTTAACCAAACTTGGTTCTCAGATGCCTCTGTAACAAGAAAATCTGTGACAAGAAGACGGCAACCCTAGTAAACCTGGGGACGGGGTGAGAAGGGAGTGACGTATAATTAATGGAAGAAAATCCGATAATGGATTGCAAATCATTGCTTTTAGTGCTATTGAGATGGAAAAGTGCGCCTCCAATTCTGTGTAAGTTCACTTTCTGTCCGCACGAGAGATAATATGTCCGTAGCATTCTTGCGCTATGAGATGGAAATGCGAAGGTTGGTAAAAATAATAAAGATGGACTAATATTGGTGTTGAATATATCAATTTTGAGATCAGTGAAGAGAAAAGTGAGACTCTCTATGAAACTCAAGCCCACAATCAACCCCCATGAGGAATAAACACCTTTTGGGCATGGGGCTAGAAGAAGAAATGTAAAAATAATAAAAAATGACCTATATTTGTGTTGAAATCATAGTTTTTAAGGTCTCTGAGGCTAGTAGTGATATTCCTGATGATACTTAAGTTCTCGATCAACCCCGATGCTCTCATGGCACACTCACACCTCTTGGGAAGGGAATGCCTTGTAAGAATTATCGAAATAGTATCAGTGACGAGTTTTTGGTATCGCTGAACTGATAGAGTGACATCCTGATAATGTGTGAATGTAAATTAAGTTCCCATGCTAAATAAGACACCCCTTGCACCTTGGATAAAGGGTGGTTGGGAATAGTATGAGTAGAAATAATCGTAAACGACCGAAATTGAAGTTGAATATAACAATTTTGGGCCGCTTTGTAAATTGTGTCATCCTCAATGTCATTTAAGTCCACGGTCAACCTCCATACTAGCACCCCTAGGAAAGGGGATGGCACCCAAAGATCAGTCAAATTTTCGCTTAAGACGACTTGTTTCATGTGGAGGGGTCGACAATTAATGAATTTTATTTCACCGAATCAGCCTGCTGTAAAATGAATACCAGGGTCTATCCAGGGGTCAAACCGGTCCGAGCGAGATGCTGACCACATCTCCTCCTTCTAGTGCCGAGGTCAAGTAATTGCGGAGCCCTACCCTCCGCGAACTCCTTGGGCACCTTCAGGGATAGTTTGACTTTTTTTTTCATCAAATAAATTGATACATATAAAAACTATTATTGTTATTCACATCTTCAACAAAGTCATTATGTGGATATATATCCTCTTCTTTTCTTTTTTACTTCGTCCTGCTCCTCTTACTGGAAATACATGTTCCTAGCGCATGAAAAAATCTTTTACCTTGTTTATGTCGCGCTGTTGTAGATATCCCTTATCAAACATATTCGTTGTAGTCAGAGAAGTCATTATATCTGTATTTTGTGGCTATTAATTTACTATTGTCTTGCATTCCTTTCTTCTTTCGGTTTCTGTAATATTCTCGTCTTTCTTCATCATATAAAGGTCACTCCCAAAGGAATGGAAATGTTTTTCTGGTCCCGCTGGGAATTGAACACGAAATGATTCGGTGGCGAGCAGGCATGTTAGCCCTGAGCAACCGAAGGAGCATTACTAATTGTTTGAAAGATAACTTGACATAAAGTTACGAAATATATAAAATTCCGCTTTTAAAGACACTTGCACAATTTGTACTCATATTATTCAAATTCTTTTTTAGCCATTATTTCTATCTCACAAATTACATAAATGATGGTTGGTTGAAAAAAGTAACTACGAAAGACTAGGTATGAAACAAATATGTATGACATGTACCCGAATTGTAGTTTCCACCTCATCAGTAAAATTTTTTCATTAAAAATAATCAAGAAACGTAAGTACTTACCTGTAGTTGAAAGTTTGTAATGTTGGAAGGAGAGGATTTTGATTAGGTAATTTCTTGGAGGACACTACGTAAAGATCCAAAGTTATTATTACTGTAAGTAGAAATGCCCTCTGAATCATATTTCCGAATATTTGTACGTACACTGGAACAGGTTAAAGCAATTTAAAGAAAGCGAAAAAATCTTCTTGTTTTATAGCCAAAGAAATTTGAAAAAGACTCTCAAGGTACATTGTACTGAAGTGACATTCATGACATACTGAATGATGTTGAAATTTCACTGAAAATGCAATCGCGTTGAAAAAGTAATCGATGTCAGAATGAATATAAAGAGTGTTTTGTGAGCGGTTATGACGACCTTTCAAAAAGTGCAATGATGAAGTATACACAACACTCCAAAGCGTAAAATGCGTCGTTGACAACGTGTTTTGAGAAGATTATTTCTTAACATTCAATATGTACGTATACATTTTAATTATTATTAAACATTAATTATATGTAAAGTAAAGTACGCAAATACTTTTCCCCCTCTCTCTATATTTTTAAATATTAACATGTAATTATTGGATATGTCTTTCATTTTAACTGATCATGTTGTTAAAGAACTTAACACTTAAAAAAACTCAAGTATGATTCAATTTATCCGTACAAAAGTTTCAAATGACATCACTATTCTGAATAAGTGAGTAGCTTCCTTTATTTTGAAAATAAATTAACACAAAAGTACACTTTACTTAGATATAACGAGGTAAAACACATCATCCCCATCTGAAAGGAAATTCCCCTAACGAAAATGAATTCTAAACGAATAGAAGCTGTGTTTTAGCTTCTGGTATAACTTCGATTGCGTAGTAAATTACTAATAAGAGTATGAATAAGGGTTAAACCACAAAAAATGACGAAAATGAATCATATGAAGACCACAAATGAAGTACTTGGCGAAGTAGTAAAAGCCATAAGACCTGACCATCTGGGAGAATTTGAAATAAGTGGTAGTGCCGTTTCAGATATGTTTGTTAAAATGAAATCTTCATATTTGTGGGAGTGATCGTAAAGAAGAAAATCAATTAAATATATATTTCCATTTTATTAGTGTTTTCTAGTATGGAAAGTATTGATGACGGTGACAATTTGACATTATGTAGTTTTAGACACAATAACAAAAATATGTTCTGTGTCTAAAAGTTAAAAAAAATTGTTAACTCATTAGTGAAAAATTTTGTTTGAACGTTTAGAGATAGAATATAGAAACCACTTATGAACAATCAGAATAGATTTTGAAACTGAAAATCGATGAAACAAACATGGAATCATACTCGAAAACATATGAAATCTAATTCGAAACTCATCACTAACCTTTAATATTAAAAATTATGTTCACGGATTATATACATTTTATCTATTAATCGCTAAAAAAGTAGACACAAAATATTTGAGTGACAACAGTGAAGAATATCTTACCATTAACTTGTTTATTTTTCATTTTTGCTACAATATAATTTTACATCTTAAGATGTTCTCTGAAATATATTTGGTTTCATTAATAAACACATGACAATGTAGCCTATGTTATATATGTATTTCCGTATCTTTTATTCTGCTGCTCATTTTAAGCAATTAATTCATTTACAATACACTCATCACTTCTGAAATTCATATCATTCTTTTGATATGCACCAAAGGTTTTCAGTTCCTCAAATGAAGTAAACATTAATTATAAAGTATTTTAACATAATAATCAATATTGTTGAGAGACATTTTTATCAACATACAACATCAAAAAGTATTTGTCCCTTTTCACATTATGTTAGTTCTGTAACATTGGTCACTCATGGAATTGTTGACTCACCAACATGTGTACTATCATTTGTATTTTCAATAATACTATAAGGAAACATCAACAAGACACAACAGAAAGGTAAGGAAAAGTTTTCTCATAAAGACTTTTAAAGTTACTTGCTTAAATAAAATTGCTTGAACAGAAATTTTCCACTTAATCTCCATATAATAGATTAACAATGAGGGTTTCAGTAGAGACATGAAACTGAGATCACCAATGAAACAGAGCATTACCCCTCTTCAATAATAGCTATCACCAAATCTTTTTCGCATGTGAAGTAAAATATACATATTTATACATAAGTATATAAACGATACGGTTTGCATGCAGGGATAAATAAAAATATGTTCATTTATTTCAAAGCAGTCGGAAAGGTCACGAAAGAAAAATGAAACTTTGATCTAACAAGTCAAGAGATTATATATATATATATATATATATATATATATATATATATATATATATATATATAATACAATNTTAATTTAATAATTAATTATCACAGAAATTCAGTAGAGCCACAAAAACTGTAAATAAATTTTTATTTGGGAATATTTCCTTTTCATAGGAACTTGGGTGCATTTCTATCATTTACTTTATTAGGAGGGAATATTATTTCATGGCTGTGTATTAAAACATATCAATGTATTAATTAGAAGCAGGAACAATATCTACCGATGGATAGTGTCCCATCTTTCACATTAAAAATGAATTAAGATCAACATGACATATTGAAAATGTATAATCATGTTTGTAGTTTCATCACTTAATTGTTTCACAGACAGAAGTATAACAAGTGAATGTATTATTGTGCATCTTCATATATATCATATACTTTGGTATCTGGGATGCAATGTACTCTTGGAATCAAACGATTTCAGTCAATTTCAACTGTTAATTTGATAACCCTCATGTAAATTTTAAGGAGTGTCGTTATCTCATTCACATTGACTTTGGTGAGTTACTTCTGATCGTTGAAGAAAAGAGTGCACTTTGAAGATCAGGTTACAAGGCATCAAATGAGCATTAAATCGGTAAGAAATGCTCACAAAGGACCCCGGTTCATCACATGGTAGTTTGAAGCTCAAAGTTGTCATTTACCTGAAAAAGAAAAACACGTGTTAATCATTATTCTCCACTTATGATGATGAAATTACAATATTACTTCCTACTTATTAAATTTTACACAGGTTTTCCATAATAAAAACGTACATTTAATAAATAATTCACATTGGCGAACGGATAATGCAGTAAACATGACACCACATTTCCTTGAGGAGTTGTTGCTTGTGAGCTATTTCGTGCACATCACAGAGGAACCATTATATGCAAGTAGAAGCTTTTCTAGTTGAAACAGAGATGTAAATGACACCTATGCTTTGGTGAAAACATCTCCGTTCCCAACGCACTGCTGAGCGGGATAGCGTGGATTCTATCCCTCGCTCGACCGAACTTCGTGAGAGGGTTTTCACATCTGGGGTTTTCCTTACATAATCCAGATCAATATCAGTAGGGCATGTAACCGTAATAACCAAGTTTGAATCTAACGTTATTTTCTACTAAATGAAGTAGATTTTGAATTATGAATGAATAACATTATTTATTCACAAACAACAATACAATATTATTATTTTCCCCATATGTCGAATTACAGAACATATCGACTAAATCCTGAGTTGATTCTATCACAAGCAATGAAGAATTCAGCCGGACCGCGCCATGACAGACGGCATGGCTTCAAAATTACAATTTTTGAATTTTCAAAATTTCTCGTCCATTGCAAATCCACAGTTATTGTGACTTCCAGTTAACTATTGGTAATTAGAAGCACAATCAAGCAATTAGTGCTTGAACTCTCAATTAAAGTTAGTTGTTCTAGAAGTGTAAGACGTTGAAAACGGTTAGAAGTGAACGAGAAGAACTGCGACTACGAGAGCGGTCAATCAAAGGCTATCAACAATAAAATCACTGGTAGAACTTTCTAGAATAATTTAAATGAGTTGTTCAAAATCGTTGGGTTTTGCAAGTGTTCACAGCGCATGAGAATGACCGTGAATAAGGAGTTAGTGAGCGTCAATTGAAAATTTAATTCAAACTGTGATCCAATCAGGGCATCAATAAAAATACAACTGTGACTTCCAGAGCTATGGTGGGGAGTTACAAAGAAGAGCTGTTAACAATGTCGGGAGGGAGCTAGGTTATAAAAGCTGGCTAAGACAAGCATCTAGAGGGCGTTCTTCTGGGCGTCCTTCTAACCATTTCTATTAAGTCATTTTGTCTAAAATGAAAAAAATGTGTCATTTTGTCACGTTAATGAGGTATCACTGTGACAATGAGATAATCAGATTATAGTCAGATCAGACTGCGAGAGTCGTGTATGAAGAGCTCGTCTGTTATTGCTAGTATACAGCGAGTAGCAGTAGTTTGAAATGACGTGAGTAGCAGTTCGCTAATGAATCATATATCAGTTTGAAAGTACGAAGACTGAATCGCGATACGTCGTGTGAGAAAGTACATCGCGGCCAACTGTGGATATGTGAAAGGAAATAAAAGCAGATACTAAGAAAAAGCATTTTACCATTCATTTTTTTTCTTTACTTGATTTGGAATTCAAGTGCCATATACATGCGCATATTACACTTAAATACGCTCTCTTCATGTGTGTAATTTCCGTGGCAGTTTGTCCAACAAGAGAAACAGAGCATTCGAGCCTTGCGGCACAAACATATCATTGTATCGCACAATGTTCTGGAACTTCATTTGGTATCTATCTTGCGTCAATTTCCCACATACGCGACAAATCTGTCTAATCTGGACACCAGGATCCGTCTGGAGTTTTCTTCCAGCCCACATGTGGGAGGAGACACATTGGTGTCAAAAATGGTGCCCTCGGACTCTGGCCCTCGAGACCCAGGAAATAAGATAAATAGTGTTTATTTACCCTATATTCAAGGTATCACAGATCGGATACGACGCATATGAAGAAAACATATCATGAAACCTATTTATCTTCCAACTAACAAGATCTACAACCTTCTCCGTCCTTCTAAAGACTCCAGAGACCCTCTTACTTCCGATGGCGTGTATAGAATCCCTTGCTCATGAGGCACAGTGTACGCAGTCAACGGAGTGTACGTACAGAGCACAGGAGGAACTGTCGGTTGGGTCAGACTAAGAAGTCCGCGGTGACTGAGCACGCATTACAACCGGGCCACGACATCGAGTTCTCAAACACAACTCTATTGTCATCCACTTCCCACTATTTTTGTCGACTTTACATCGAAGCAATGTAAATATTTAAACATGAAAACAACTAACCGTAAAGAAGAAGGTCTTAAGTTACGTAAGGTTTGGCATTCCTTCGGCGTTGTTCTACCTAAGCCCTCTAGTGGCGGCCATGGGGAGATCGTCGTGCCGGAGGTGTACCAACTTGCCACTGCACCTGACGCACAGGGCGACGACATGACCAAGTTAGCCCGGGATAACTCGGCGACGGAGAAAACCTGTCCTAGCGCCACTGTCGCATATGTCAATAATCACGCGTTCTCGTTCCCTCATAACACACGTCTTACATGTTACAACTCAAAACAAACTTCCAATTGCATACTACAGCACGATAAACACTGAAGTAAACTATTAATGACCGAATGTAGTAATAGACGCAGGATGGCAACACTAGCTGATGCTAATAGATGCAGAAAGGCCACCAGGATCTAACTCTTCTGCACACCTGTCATTTGACTCATAACTGAGAGATGAATCTTAATCCCCTTTCTACTCTACGCGTGTTCTATAACAAACCGCACGGAATTATTTTCTCCTGGTAGCGTCAGTTCTAGAATGTTCCGGCGGCATCATTCCGGGCTCTTTCTAACATATTGGCGCGGTGTGACACGGATTTGCGGGTTATCTGCCATGAGATGTAACGATTCATTCAGAACTATCCTTTTTCATAAATGCTTTGTTTTACCCAGGCAACCCAACACCTCTCCTTCCCCATTGCTGAACTCCAATTTCTTATCGGTATCTATTTAGGTGACCAGCAGCAAAGTAACAGTGGCAATAAGGTAATTTCGGTCACAGTTTATTCTATGATTTTAAAGAATCATTGTTTTCATGGTTCATCTATAGTTATACGCGATAAACTGGGGCCTATGTGAACTTCAGGTCACCATGCTCTTTAATGTCACATTCAAGCTCAGATTCTCTTCCCCGGCTGTTTACCCGTGTTAATATGGAACTTGTGAGACCATTCGATCTATTTTTATGAAGTTTTTTTTCGTAAGCCTGTCAGTACGAGAAAGGTTGCTGGACGTACATACAGAAGTTTCACTGCTATTAAAATAAATAAAACCTGTTTTTATATTATCTTTTTATGTACTTTAGAACTAGATGTTTTATGATTCATTAGATATATTTACCATATTGAATTGAAATACATTTATTTCCCAAGTGTATGACGGTTACAAAAATATAATTAAAGGAAAATAGAATATTATTTATCTTTTTACTTTAACATTTCTATTTTATTAAATTGAGTTTTTTATAAATATTTAAGCTCAAGGGAAATTTGAATCTTCTTCCGTGATGATACGGAAAAATGTCCTCGCTCAGATAAAATAACAATTCATATCCAACACTGCAGAAATTAAATGCTAAATAAAAATGTGATTGAAACATAACTACATAATTTTATTTCACAGAATTGTACTGTATATTTTTTTTACTGAGATAAGAGTATTGTACATTATAAAGTTATAATTTATCTTCGTCAGTTCCAATTTTATCAATTAGGTTATGAAGGTATTAGTAGTTAATCGTATTATTCGACCAAAAATTTATCTTTCGAATTTTCATGGGATATTGATTGAAATTTTTATGAATTTTAAATGAGAATTTAAACTTACAGATTCTTTAGCTTCTTCTTGGGAGAATGCAGCATCTTGATAACTGCACTTATTTCATCAACTGAAACAAATAGAAAACATATGACTTTCTAGAATTCAATAACAATTTTGACATGTTTTCTTTCTTTTTATTTTAGTTATGTTTATTAATGAATGGCGTTTTGCGTATGAATAAAAAACACACAGAAAGAATGCTATTGATATTTAATTTTTCTAAGGAAAGAAGTTGAAACGAGTTTTTAAAAAAACATAATGAATATTGTATTGGTGAGTTAGTTGCACATCAATATTATAACATTTAACGTGAAAATTCTTCACAAAATGACAAAGTAATCTATTTTTGCAAGACACAACGATTTATTTTCCAATTGAAAATGTGACAGTTTTTTTACCACAGTCTTAGATATACGCGTATTTATTCTTTCAAATAAGAATTATTTATTTTTATCAAGACAGTACGTTGAATCCAAATTAAATATCATAAGGCTCTGATATTGTAAAGTTATCTTTAACTTCTTCTTGAACTTCCTTCTGACATAAATGATTTAAATCTTAAAAATTTCATTGAAAAGTACAAATTTATAACGTCCTTGATCTAATCAGTCTTAAATTTTTCCTTACGAACACGCTGAGCCAATCAGAAAAGATAATACCCAAGTTGGCATCGTGTGTTCGGTAATTACTAAGTAAGCATATAAAAGTTTTAGTATAAATACGGGATGCAATCCCGTGAACAATTAAACTTCTTACGCAGGCAGTCTGTAATGAAATAGATTTGTATAAATCGACTATTGTTCGTTTCTACATTTATTGGTTATAAGGTAGTACGTAGTATTCAAATGGAACTGTACAATAGCCTCAAACGTTATTTCTGATTATGTCTATGCAAATCAATGCTGGGAATCCTAACAATATCTCCGTCGATCCTTTTCAATGTGGACACCCCTTGGTAGAAGTCATCCGAAAACTAACAGAATAAAATCATGCGTGAATATGTCGGAGTAACGTCCACCTAATCGTAGAAGACATATTGTTAGAACTACTTAATTTCCCGTCACAATTGGCAGTGTGGTGCCTATTTCGAAGGACCATTCGTTTGGTTAGGTAAAAATGCACCGTTATATGGATGTTATTATTCATATAGATAACATGTCAAGAAAGTGTAACCTAATTGAGAATTTTTAGGGTCTGCTAGTCGTTAGGATTTGGGTCTTCATCATTGACAGTATGTGTATGTTGTTTGAGATAAAAATATTCGTCAGATTTTTTAAAGTAGCTTTAGAAAATGCTTCCTTCACTGCGACATTTATGACGCTTTGCGCACTAACTCATTGTTTCCCAGTTGCTGAGTCTACAACAGCCTATGATCTCATTTACAACTATGATTTAAACCTATGATCCCATCTGGGAAACATTCATTATCAATTTCTTCTCAATTGGTGGATACATTTTATATTTTACGCCTATTAAAACTACTTTCTTTTCCTTTCAACATCCTTCGTGTTGATTGTGGTTTAAGTTGAAGGTTTCACTAGAATATATCTTTATATTCATGTTTTAGTCCTCTTCTATGATTTCAATCACGCTTTTTCTTTTCCTTTGAAAGTTTTCTTGTCGCTGAATATTTATCGATATATTAATGAAAAGCAATTGAATATTAGTAGGTAATTATTCATAACAATAGAAAATAATTCATAACATCGTAATAAATATCAGGTCATTGTAAATCATTAAAGAACAAGTTATGTTGCAGCGTAAGAACCGAAAATTGAAACAAATGTTCTAGTTGCATGTAACCATATAAAAGTTGCACGTATGGGACAAATGATAATTTATTATATTCAACAGTAAATAATAACATAAAACTTTTATTTACCGGTCTGTGAATATGCTTGATAGTTTATCTTACTTATAAACATGATTTAGCGGTAATGATGAAAATAACTGAGCTAGAAAGTACATGTCTTCACGAATCTCCACCATGATTTGAAAATATAATGATGGATGTAAGTAAGTGCGTATGCACTATGTGAAACAAATTTTTTAAATTTATGAATTGACAAGCAAAACTACCCTGCGTTGTCCGGGATTTGAAAAGAAACTTAAAACAATTATTACTGGTATTAAAACACACTTAAACAGGTCTGGATTGTTTTGCTCATTTTGCCAGGCGTTACCATAGGTTCTTAAATAATATTCTAAGTCATATTTAATTTTCATATGTCTTTACTTTCATGGTATTATATTTCACTTTTGTTAGCTTGAAAAATTAAATACCACAAAGAAAAATCACAAAGATACTTAGTTTTTAGTATGTTATGCTAGTGTGTACAAATTTACGAATTATTTTAAACCAAACAGAAGGATAATACGCTTTACGCGGAAAGCTTAATAAACAAAGCGCATAGTTAAGACCTCTGAATTCTTTGGATTTCATTTTACTTATAGGTTAGGTACTGGAATAAAATTTTCTTTATAGTCTTTATATAATTTTGCATCTACGATTTAGTCACTTACAGTTCAGTGGATTGTCCGCTTCACATAACGCAATTGATCTGTGGCGGACACATCAGTAAGCTTCGTAGTCAACAGTCATGAGAGTGAAGATTCACATCTACTGATTAGAAGCCAAACTTAATTGTTTTTATTCTCTTTTAATTTATCCATATTAACCAAACTTTGCATTTTAGTTGCAATAATCCTTGAAAAGAGTTCTTCGAAATTTAAAATAATCACAATCATTACCACAAACATTCCAAATAATTCGCAGTTATTGGTATAGAGTATCTACCAAATATACAAGAATATAATTTCCTATTTAAAGTGAAATTAGTGGGGGGGGAGGGGGGGCAGATACACATTTTATCTCTCCGTTCTTATACCACAGCTCGATCCCTTTGCAAATTGATGAGACGATCTCTCTCTCACTTCCGGAGAGTAAAGTAGCTTATTGCCTCTACGGAAGCGTAAAGCCTTGACGGCTGTTGGGGATGGAGTATTTACATAAAACATCGTGTGAAAGAATGATTTAAATCTATTGGAAAGTTAAAATGTATTTTTGAGGGTGGGAACTGACATGACTTATGAAAAAACCCTCCAAAAAACTTAAATTTACTGTATAGAGTAAGTTACGTACTTTGCCATAGACTACATATTTTGCCATTCGAACGACACTTTAGACCTTTATCATGAACGAGGGGACATGAAAAATGTTGCCTTTACAAGATGTCCACTTAATCAATTCTTGACCCCCATCTCTTTTTCCTTAACGGTTATAGATCCCTCGGGTGACTAGAGGGGATATTCTGTCAGATACAGCCCTTGTGGGACATGTTAGGTATAAAGAGACCCCTGGAAGTCGGAGGAAACAATATCAGCGAGAGGGGATCTTTAGATTTACTTTCTCAGCTATCAACCACACAACTGCATAAATAAAAGCAGTCAAGAATAATATGAACGACCTCAACAATAGTACAACAAAAATTGTAGAAATAAAAGTGGAGCTCAAATACGAGTTTGTTTTTGTGTTCTCTCTCCCTAACAATACAATCAGGATTAGACTGTTTCAAAAACAACGAAGTATAAAATAATTAATTGCTTTTCTAGTATGTGAAAAATGGTTTCCATTTCACATAAAATGAAGAAAATTGTATAAAATTTAGATGTCGCCCAAGTCGAAAATGTGTATTAAAAAATGATGTTGTAATAACTTTGTTAAAATGTTGTAACTTCTCAAAATACATCAAATTTTCATCATTCTCTCTGAAATTTTGATAAAAATAATACCTTTTTAAATTCATTACACGGAATTTCACTTGAGAAACTTATTCGTTAAAACGCATCCATGATATGAGACAAAATTTGAATTATTTTTGAGGAAAGTGAATTTTAAGTTAAATTTTTCTTAGGATACCTCAACGTTAATTGACGTTTCTACTCATTCTCTTTTACTTTTAACTTTTTTATTGTACATACAGTTTTGAATGTGTTACAACGTGATAACAATTTTAGGTCGAGTTTAACAAAATGAAAAATGCTCATTTTTTATTGTTTAAAAAAATTCCAATATGTTTGTTAAAACTCTATAGGAGAACATATTTAGTTTTTCAAAATTCTTGAAACATTATTTCTTAAAAATAAATCAATTATATATTCAATTTTTCATTTCTCTGTGTATCATTTCTACACATACATGAAAACATTTTATTTCAAATTTTCATTTTATTAAAAACTTTTAAAGTTATGTTCAGTTGCACGAAATGGAAGTTGCCTTCTATTAGAACAAAAGCTTGATAAATATTTAATGTATTTGTCATGACGTCACCACATTCATGAGGTTTTTCTGAAGAATGTATCTAAAAGATTTCAGATTTCCGGCCAAACATTGATACATCAAACTTTGAAGCTTGTATTGATGAAATCATAACTGAGGCGCTGAATTCTGAAAATCGGCAATTTTATCATTTCACATGCAGCAGATACAGATAATCCATTCTAATATATAAATGCGTAACAAGAATATGTGTCTATCTGTTTGTTACTTAATCTCGACTAAATCACTGAACCCATTCGTGATGAAATTTTGCAAGAATATAGTTAAGATGTTCATAATGAATACAGGATAACTTTTATTTTATATATCAATTATATCTTATAAATCAATTACAGCATAAAAATGAAATAGGTTTGCGGGATATAAATATTTTCATTGTCAAATTTTACATTGGATCGTGTTTCAAATCTACAAGTTTTATTTTCAGTTCATACAATGATCTCTCCTTTTTAGTTTTTTTCTCTTGCAAAAATTGATGTTACAGACAAGAAAACGAGGTGTTATGCTCAGCAGTTCTTCCAAAGTTAACAAACCAATTATGGTATTTATCCGCAGAAGCAGTTGGATTAGCATTTTTAAAAATTGAAATGAACCAAAAGATACTAAAAGAAGAATCGTTCAATATTTAAAAGATAATAGTAATCAAGAAAAGGCTCAAAATTGATTAATGATTTATCATTAATCATAATTATTTCTTCATGATTCATGATAATGATAATCGTGATTTAAGCGAATTAGTTTCGCAACATACATACCGTTTCTTTGCTCGATTCAAAATAAATACAGATTTTCTCGAAGCAGATCCCTGATTGTGGGAACTGAACACACACTTTCGAAGAGCTGAAACGCGCTTCGTCTATTTAAAAGTTGTTAATGACACCGTTGAATGAGGTGTGGCTCTGGTAACAAAATTCAATCTATAATATCAGATGATGAGCAGAAACAATATTTGTTCAAAGTAGTTAAAATGCACCGTCCATTGCATGCAGCTATTAGTAAATCTACAATGTAAAATATTTTTATATTTCCAATTATTAAAATTTACATATTGAATCTAAAAAGCCCATTAATACAGTTTGTTCATATAAAGTTTAAGTAAAGCATAAATGAACGCGGAAGGTTAAACTGCGATAAATTTTTCTCAGATTATAGTTTACGCCTAAATATTCATACTTTAAAGAGTGATCTTGACAACTAAAATATCAACTGTGAAAATTGTTGAGGTATCCTAAGAAAAAAAATGACCTTTAAACTCACTTTTCTGGAAAATAATTCAAAGCATATTGTCACATTTAATGACTGCAAGTTAACGAATACGTTTTTCAAGTGAAATTCAGTATAATGAATTAAAAAGTTATAATTTTTATGAAGATTTCAGAGAGAATTATAAAAATTTGGTTTGATAAAAATTTAAAGTTTCAACATTTTAACAGAGTTATTACAAAGCCATTTTTAAAAATACATACTTTCGACTTAAGCGACCTCTAAATTTTATTCATTTTATGGGAAATTGAAACCATTTTTCACTTTCGAGAACATACTATAAGAGCAATAAATTAATTTATACTTCCGTTTTTTTGGAACAGTTTAATCAGGATAAAATATGCAAGAGACCTTGATCATAGGAACCAATTTTTGCATCGATTGAGTAATATAAAATTTTCACTTTTATTTGAATTCACTTTTATTTGCCGGTTACATCATAATTTGGACGATGAATGAGTGTAGTGATTATGGGTAAACTAGGCATGATTCTCTTTACCGTAAATTATATGTGTGTTAAAGAACGAAAGAATGAATGTTTATTATCATTCATTGCTGACATCTTAAGATGTCAGCAATGAATGATAATAAATGTCATTTTAGGTACTATCATGTCTTAAAATAAAATTTGATAATTTTGAAAACAGATCTCAATACAGAGGGTATTAAAGCATAATTTGTTTGAAATAAAAATATATTATTTATTAAAAAAATTCGCACTAAAATATATGTTGTTTTCCCATTATATAAACCTCTACAGTGACAAACACCTATACATTTACATACTAGATGCTGCTTTTTTGAGTAAGAAGAGGGATTTTTAAAACACGAAGATGGAATGAACCCTTTTCAAATAGCAGAGAATATTGAAAATTGCGTTGATCAAGGGTAGAATTAAAAATATTTTAAGATAATTAACTAACAAAAGAATAAAGAAGGTTGAGTGATATATATGAGTGGTAGAATAGATGAGACCTCGGAATAGTACATGTAAGCTCATAAAAAAATGTCATTTACATTTTTGTTATATTTATAAGTTTTGAAACAATGTATGCAATGAAACTATCTTATATACTTGTAGATACATGTTTTTAGAATATACTTGATCAGATTCAAACTCATAGACGTGCCTTTCAAAACTTAACACCCATTCCATATGCACGAGTCCATGCCATATTTTATAAATTAGCACTTGTATTGTTTTTTAGACCAAAATAAAAGTATTCCGTACTTGGAGTTGTAGTACAAATAAACCACAGAAATTACAGATTATAGTTCAACAAATTTCAGAATTGTATGTATTTGATTTTATGATACTATTATTTCTCTCTTAAGTAGTCTTTAACATACCAGTTTTACGACGAGCAAAAGCATGATGTAATGAAAAATATAGTTAGAGAAAAGTTAATGAGTCAAGTTTTATATCCCTCAAATATTTGTATCTTGTAATTATTTTTTATACACCTTTTCATGAACGAATCACCCAAATGTCACTTTGATAGACTCTTAGCCACTCATCATTCAAGCAATAAATTCTTCCCTCCTAGTCTCTTGGATAATTTAATACATCTTTTGTTCGCAATCTTTCTCCATTGACGTTAAAAAAATCTCATTCTAGCTTCTTATGATTCCCGCGGCAAATATTCCTTTCGTCTCAAGCACACCGGAAGTGAAATCTTTGCTTGGAGAATGCTGTCACAGAATGCTTACAATGAATTCATAGAAGAGAAACTTGCTTGCTCTGACAGAAATGTTAATTTGATTGTTTGAGTATCTTCACAAAGCTTGGAATTCAGAGTCACGGAGGAAGACTGTGAAGGGAATTTAAATGAAAGTCTTTCGTGAATAACATACTCGGAAAGACTTTATCCAAATGATGTATTATTCTAACATCGGAATGTTTATTATTGACTACTGTAACGATAATTTGAATTATCTATAAATTTAACATTGGTTTCAAGGATAGTTTTCATTGAATTACTAAATGTTAAATTTATTGATGCAGCATGCTCGAGTAATATTAATCATTCGGGCAATTGAACTTCCAATTTTTGGAATGATGATAAATTATACTTCTTAATTTACTTTAAAAATTCTTACATTTGGAATATAAACAAACTCTAAATGTAATGAAATGTATTAATATTAATTGTTGCTATATCTATTCAAATTACACTTTGAGTTTTTATTATCTTTAGCCAACTATGCTATCAAAAACAATTACGAATGTATCTTTGACATTTATACAGCGAGTGTAATGTTTTTCTAATGAATTACATTGGAATTGCATTACATCTCCCGAATTGTGTCAGTCCAAATTAACCCAGCGTTGCAAATTTCTAATTTGCGGATCGCATGATTTTCTCTCGGACATTGGATATCGTTGAAAAGTTTCTATCCTTCCATAATATAGAAACTTATATAAGTATCCGAAAAAGTTATGTGAAAATCACAACGACCGTGAATCATGAAACAAGGAATTTAAATGGACTGGAAAGTGAATGTTCGGAACGTTAATGTAACCGTTTGGGCAGTCTGTAGTAAACATACGATGGTAAAATTTTCACATTTCAAAATATAGAAGTTATGGTGATATAAATTAACTGCGCCATTAATTTAAAAGAAAGTATTGTTTTGTTATATGTACTCATATTAAACAAAATTAATAGTAAAAATTTTGCACAATTTAGGTTACATTATGTAGTATATTAGTATTCCAAACAAAATATGACCTATAGTGTCAAATAAAGAACACCGATTCAATTGTATTAGATATGAAAACAGTACGTTATTCTTTTTTTTATTTTGACGAAATAAGACTCTGTACTAATATTATAATGAATTCATCAGCAAATAATAGACTTACAAATGTAATTGTTTACTGTCTATTACTTTAAAAGGACTAAATTATCTGTTCGGCGGTACTACTATATACAATCATAGTGGAATAAGACAAGGTGACCCGTTCCGAGCATGCTTAGAGCAAGCTAATCATATTGAAGACATTTTACGGAACGGACGTATTCGGATATCGCTTCACACTAATCGTATCTACAACACAGTCAAACAAATTACATATATCTGTACAATACCTTTAGCTTATACCCTCTCAAAATATATCTTACTTTTTATTGGCTGGCCAACTTCCCCTTTCACCTTGATGCGCAGTGGTATACGCTTTATTCCACAGTGATATACGATATGCAATAGTATATGCGATACAGAATTATCAAGATATTTTTACACACTTGGGAGGATGGGTAGCTTCATGCTATATGAATCTCCCATTTACATGTTTTAGTATCTTTTGTTAATGAAGAAGAAACATAATTTTATATATTTAGAAATCCGTGAAACGGGAGTTTTTTTCTTGTTGGATGCTCTCAATATTTTCTGAATCACTGTTTATAGCTGACAATGTCACTCAGTCACTCACTCACTGACATAAATTATGAGCCAGTAGTCAACGCGCGACGACATACAAAGTTGACTAAAGAAATGAATTATCGTAGTAATTTGAAATTTTGACTCCAATTTCAAACACCAAAAAAGGTTTTATTTACAAAATCTTCAAGGTAGAACAATTTCCTTCATTTGACCTATTTTAAAATTATCGACAAAAAATATTTCAATTAAAAAAAAGTACCCCAAAAAGTAATATTGTGATACTATGTTCAAATCGCGCGGATAAGTCGAAGTCAAACACCAGATATCGATTGTGCTCCAGTAGGAATGGTTTTTCCTACTGGATTAGGGAGAAAATGCACGACACGAGCAGTCAGCGGAGCATAAAGCATCAGAACAAGGCGATTGGCCAAAAAGAAAGCAGATACTCCCAGCAGTACCTTTCGAAGGAGAGGGAGAGAGAACGATGAGGGGAGGAGAGGTGTGGTGAAAGAGATAATAGAAGATGGACAGTAGCACGGGAGTAGTGGCGTTCGACATGTTGAAATTTTCTTGACATGTTGTAATCAGCAGAACTGTTTTTTTTTGTAGTTGAGTTCGTAAGTTTTGTTTCTCTCTACAACTGGTCAAATGAGACGTAGTGTTCTGAATCTTATTAAAAAAAACTTTCGTCAAAGTATTAAAGTGAAATCGTGATAAATGTTGCTTTTGTGAGGACGATCAAAGACTACATGGAGGTGAAATTCCGCTGAGGTGCTAATGAATGTGTCCAGGCGATCTTCAACCAAAAACGTTTTGGGAGGGCAGACAGAACCGGTTGAACTTCCCGTGTGGCTGCTTGACCTATGCAAACTGTCTATCTGCGTGGCCTGACCAGGACGACAACACTGAGGTATTCGTCACGAAAGTTGTAATTTGGAAAGACTCGAACAAGAGCATAAAGAAAGTTTCCTTTCCTTATCCCTCATATTTGTCGAGTGCCGAAAAGTTAAGTTGTGACTGCCTACGGCAAATAGTTGCATTTCATAATAAGAAGTTGACGAGAAAGAAGATTTATGTATGTTTGAACATCAATAATATCGATTTTGGAATAAATTGAAAGGGTGTATTATTCAAATGACTAAATCTTTTTACTCAATTTGGGACGGGTTGAAGATCTTTTTATTGAATCAAACTTCATTGAGGAAGTGGAATATTCAAGTAATTAACTCCCATTTAAGTGAAATAATTTTCATGATAGGTGAGTATAGACATAATAAAAGTTAAGTATCACTATTGTGATGTCGGAATTGCAGCGGGAATAGATAAAAAAGGTTTGAATGTTAAGCTAAATGTTAAGTTATTTAACTTCGTGAAATGTATATTTATTGAGGGTAAAAATACTTATATTGTGTATAAATGCATGTTTTCTTTATTGAATGATCGAAATTACTTTGTGGATCTTATAAAGTGGTTTTTGACAAATCAAAACTTCGATAGTGTATTTTTCTCTCTCAATAATGGTACTGAGTAACGGAGAAGGAGGTGAATATATACTTAAAGTGAAGTATATTTTATTTTGTTTGTTATCTTGTTCTGGTGAGAAGAAAAAGTAAGCATTACTATATATATATATATATATATATATATATATATATATATATATATATATATATATATATATANACTATAGATGTTAACGAACTCCATTCTACCTCCTTTGATTTTATTTTGGATGCTTAAAATTGTTTCAATGTTACATGGGTCTTGATTTTTTCGTGAAGCTTTGCGGCGTGTTTTGTAAGATTTACGGTAGAAATTATAATCTCTTAAATTAAGGACATTCAACAGTCCATTCAAAATACCAGTACGACATTTTCAGAGTTAACCGAAAAATATCTGTGTTTAGAGAGGGTCATATCATGTCAATCAACCAATAATCTTAACCTTTGCATCTTTGATTTTATAATTTCTTGTACACTTGTAGTACCCCCTAATTTTAAGTGCACCTAAAAAATCAGAACTTTTTGACATTTGTTTTACATCTCTTGAAAATATTTATAAAGACCTGATTTTCTATATCTCAGATTAAAAATAATATTACCTGATAATATATCATTCTAAAATATAGGTATAACCTATATGTGAAATAGAAAATGGCTATTTAGAGACAGATAAAACAAAGAAACATTACACAATAAACAATGGACTATCGTACTATGTTTATTGTGTAATGTTTCTTGGATTTATCAGTCTCTGGACAGTTATTTGCTATGTCACCTTCCGAACACGCCTCTCGAATTTGAGAGGAAAGTGAGAACTTGAAATCACTACCTCTACCAGATTGTCTTTTTTCCTTTACAAACAGACGTTCCCGTTAAATTTCCTGTATTATTATATAATGATTTTGCCCCGTGAACTTTGTCCATCAATATTTAGAAGGCAGCAAATTTGTAAAGAAGATATTCGCAAATACCCTGCTCGCTAACACGTTCAGTTATGGGAGAATAAACAGGCGCTTTAAGAAACAATATGAGACATGAATTTCATTGATTAAGAAGTGTACTAAAGGATGACAGGCCATGAGATAGGACAAGGAGGAAGCGACTGGTCGAAATAATAGAAGGACATGGGACAAAAAAGAAGAAAACTTCAAGGGGAGTTTTGACGAAAGTTTAGAAAGGAGGAAGTTGGGGCTGAAAATAACACACCGGAAACGATGACACAGGGCCACCTGAGCGCATTTTGTGGTCTCATATCGATCGTCCGGAAGAACGCTCGCCATGCGTGAACTTCCGACCGTTCGGCCGTCGTCCATTGTCCTCATCCCTTTTGCCCATCCCGTTTCTGTCACCCTCTCCCCTTCGCCGGGCGCTCGATCAATATTGCACCGCGTGAGCTATCACTGCCGCGGTCTCCCCTCCACCCCCGTCACTGGCGGGGCGATAACGCGTCGTTCTGACGCACGCGGTTGCAACGGTCTCGTGCAGTATTTAAGACGACAAGGATACTTAATGCAGTCGTGTTACTTAGCTTCCAGACAACAACTAAAGTCACTATACGATGATTTGAACCGAAGTAACGAGATATGAGGAAATTTTTGAGGTAATGCTAAATACTGCAGATTTTATGATGACTACGCGTAATGTAACATGATAGCAGTGGAAGAATATGAGAATAGTATACCTCGGATCTCGAAATGTTGGTTTTACAACAAACATGATTTGAACGAGAAAGAACACGAACGAATATTAAGACGTTGTGAAGAGTAGAAATCATATTTATTTGCATTAAAGCCATTTTAACGTCTTATACGAACTTACCTCAAAATTTATTTGAAAATGCATTAAAACTATGAACACAAAACAAATTTCATAAACATATAGAACAGCCGTTACTTCTAAACAACGAAATTGAAATGACGGGAAGTTGCATTCAAGATAATAGTGTCGTGAAGCTTGCAACATGTCACTCGCTTATGGAAAGAGTAATGGGACATTCCTGAGGAAGAAGCTTGCCAGCATTTAGACAACATAAAACACAGCACACTAGGTATCTGGGGAAGAAGAACAGTGGTACGCCGCATGAAGGCTGTCATTCGCTCTTTTGCCCAGCATCACGAAAACGTTCTCTCACCCTCTCTTCATCCATTGGCCCCCTGTGCCAACCATGTTAAGAGTTCCTCGGACTCTTAATCCACTGACCCATCGTGCGTCCATGTTTGGAGCTCCTTCATTCCTCTTTTAATCCACAGGTCCTGTAGTGGCCAGGATATGAGTACCTCCGTCTCATGAACCTTTGAACGTCCTCGCCGCCTCGTCGAGTGTCCTTCGAGTCAGTTACCGGTGGACCCGCCCTTCGATCTCGCCGCCGCCGCCGCCGCCTATCCATGGCGATCGCTCGACGCACCTCACGACCTGTAAGTTTGCTAAGACCACTCTGGAGACGACCTGTAAGTTGCTAAGTGGAGTAAACCATATCACCATGACTTGGGATGCCTTTCTGTTATAAACCCCTGGTCCCTTCACTGTTATAAACCCCTGGTCCCAAAGAACCGTACAGGTTCACCTCTCTTCGGTTCACCGGTTATGTCAGTCTAGTGTCGCTCCCAACCACTCGAAGTGCCAACACGACGACAACTAATGTCAGGTGTGGAGTCACGTTGGTCACGACAACTGGTGTCGGGTGTAGTCACGATGATAGTAAAATGTAAGTAAACAAATGGTTCGTCGAAATAATAAAAAATTCAAATTATAAATTTGGAATGATTATGTTAAAAACGAATATAATATAACACCACTTATGAAATCAAATATTTTCGCAGGATTTATATATGTATGCGTTTTTCTTTATATTTAAGTATTGAAAGTGAATGAAAGTCGTTTCGATATGAAATAAACAAATAAAATCTGCAATTATATATGTTTTTTTTTCGCATGTTTGGTGATTGAACTTTTACTGTCACCATAACACTCGAACATAGATGTATTACCGAGGAGGAAATAGACTGCTGCAAGTCTTACACTCGATGAGGATGAGATATAGAAAGTTAAAAGAACTACTATTTATTGCCAAATGACGAAAGTGTGGAGGATGAGGAATCACTTCATGACGATATGTCCACCGAATTTCGAGGTGGTGATTTTTATCCTTTCGAAAACTACCAGAGCAATTTCGTGCTTCGGATAGATGGAGAAACAATATGGACGGATCGACCTTTATGCGGTATATGCTCATGAACTCCTTAATACGATTCACAACTACCACAACTGAAGAGCTCATTGAATTAGGAGTTCCTTTAGTGGTTTTTTACATCAGATACTATATATGATCTGCACTTTGAGAATATAAGCGCATATTGTCATTGTTCTAGAGTTAAGATTTATTTTAACCCGCTTGATCAGAGAGCATGAGAGAATATCGCTGCTTTTATTTCATTATTTGGGTTCACATTTCTATACATTGAATCAAGTTCACGTAAAATTTTGTATAAGGGTTCTACTGAAACAAGCAAATATTATTTTTCACTCATAAAAAAAGACTTTATTTCCTGTCCACCGAAGAGATTTTTTTCGCGTTAAATGGGACGTTATATGTGTCGTTTCGGATACGACACAGTTGTGTGGGATGTGTCCCGATAAAGGTTCGTGGTAGAAACGTTGCATAAGTGAAAGTGATACTAACACTAACCTCTTTTAAACAAAAACGATGGAAAAAAGTTTAATGCTTATCTTTGTAATCTTAACTTTGTATCTTCGCTAATTTATTTCTGCATTCATGTTAGTGGAAGACGCACTTCTGTATTTTCATTCATTTAGGAATATTTAAGGTAAATGCCTTAATTCTCTGCCCTAGTTTCCCACTCTGTTCAGAGAAGACATAATTAAAAATATTAGAAATGTGTACATAATAAGAGTTGCGAAGATAGAAGACATTCATTTCTATGAGAAAGACGGTATCCTCATATATTGAACCTCATTATTGAAGAAGATAATTATTTGGGACAGGACAAAACTTCTGATCTTCCTTATATCTCTGAAACTTCCTCTCTAACGCTTCGCATCGATGATTGTGTCACCAAAGTTATAATCTAGTTTTGAAGTTTGTTAGAGTATGTCAGAAGCTGCAGAGGGCATGCCTCTTTGAAAAATTTGCTTGTGATTCCTCAAGATTCATAAACTTTGAAATGAAACGAAATCATGAAAAGTTTCACTTGGGCTTTAGAAAATTGTTGGGATTGTACAGTGTTGTAATTTTAGTCTCATAAGATCATGTCATTCTCATGTTAAGTTTTATGAAATTAAAGTAGAACCTTAAGGAACTGTTAACGAAGAATTTGTACAAATATTTTCGTTGTACTAACCTCGTTTATTTTTGTAATCCTCTTCTTTAATATATATTCTCCTCTAAACTTTTATTTCTTTTGGGTGGTTATATTTTTTGATAAAAAATTTTCTTGAAAATTTATTCTTATAATATTCTAATCAATATTGAAAGATCTTCAGACAAGAAAAAATTGGTTTCCTAATATATTTGTAATCGGATTATCTTCATTCTTTTCATGTACTACGTAGAACAATGTGCGAACATTTTTCTCTCTACAGTAATACATAAACGGTAAACGTGCACTTAGAAAATACTTTGTACGTGTTATCTGATTGTATTTGCTCTATAAAGTTTTTTCCAAAATTAAATTTTTGTAGGAAACACTTAAATACATATTGCATTATTAGTGGGTTTGACATGAAATTCTATCCGTTCCGATAGGTTTTCAAGTATTCATTACAACATACGTCTGTGGACATTGGACCAGAATGAAAAAGTGAGAACTATATAATGAAACCCGTTGAAGACGATTCAAATCACTATTCCTTCCATATTATCATCCAATCTCAGTTTTCTTTAAAGATATATTCACATAAATAAAAAAGCTGAATAATAGGTTGAAGAACGAAATTATGAAACTAGGGATAACTTGCACACTTATCTGCAACTTGTCAAGGAAATAACTTGAAATGTCAAGGAACAAAAACTCTGACAATACCAGAATTGTCATTTTTTCTCGTGTTTCTATATCTGTCGATAAAAAGAATTATTCGAGTCATGTTAAGAGATGTTTCCAAAAACAACTTTTCTACATTTTAGCACATCGTAAAAACAGTTATGAAAGTAGGTTAGTTATATAATACTGAGAGCAAAAACATTTTCGTAAAATAATTAAATTGAACTGTACCGAGTCATTGTTAAATACTTAATCGTAAGAGACATTTTAATTTATCTTTCATTTACAGTGGAATTCGAATGCAATTATCGTTGTGGTCGCAAATACAAAAAAAAAAAAAAAACTTTTTAGGTAAAGTACTGATGGAATAAAAATATATTGTAATTTCCAGAATTACGTTTCTAGGTTCTATGTTAGCTATGGTTATCAAGCCATCAAGTTAATAAAAATTATAGATGTATTTGTGAAGTTAGATAAAAAAGTGAAGTAATGAAAACAATGCCAGAATAAGCATTAGAATTGAATACTTGACCCACCTATTGTCAATGTAGATTATCCAGTTTTTCGTGTGTTTACATATGTGCTATCTGTTGTATACGCAGTTATTGTAACGAAACAACATTTCGTTCATGTTGTATTCCTCTCGATTGGCATATTCCATAATAATTATATTTGAATAATGTAGGAATAGATTGCTTTATGAGATGATCTGAGTTTTGTTACAAATTTTTCTCGAAATTTAGCAGTTCCAGAAATCAAGTAATGATAATAAGTTTTCGTTTTCTAATACTTTCGTAGAATATTTGGAGATGACAGAAAACACAGGTAATTTGCTATCGTGAAGTGAGCCTTGGCTCATGTTCATTCTGCGTGAGACTGAAACTCGTCCGCGCCTTTCTTAGAACCATCTCCTCGCGCAGTGCGCCCTGTTTAACTGTGCGCATCTTCCTTCCCACCCTTCTTGTGCGAAAAGTTCACACCACCGCCGACGCAAGCCTTCGGACGCAACGCTGTGTGACGAGACCTGCCGCATCCATCAGCCTCCTCGAGGGCTCATGCTGTGCGAGGGATCATCGTGGTTCGCCATGGAATCTTACGTTCCACATGGCCGCTATTTCAGGTCATCGTCACTAGCTCGGTTGTCATCACCCGCGGAATCCCAATCCCTCACAGTCTTCAGCCGACGTAGCCACCTCAGCCACTGCTCTACTCCCATCCCAACATCCGTCGTCTTGGTCGTCTCCTTTAGACGCGCGAGCTCTTTGTTTTCAGCCGGATCCAATATTGTGATGCAGTCGGCGTGAAACGAGAAAGTATGTGATAAGGACGAGGCGCAGCAGAAGGAGGGGTGAAGAGAAGAAACGGAGCAAGACAGAGTTCCAGAGGGAGTGTGCGGGCACGTGCTTCTCGCTCTCTCAACTTCGAAAATATCGTAAATTTCTTCATCGAATGTCGTGGGCCGGTGGGAGGAAAGACGGAAGGGAGGAAGCTGAGAAGGGCGGGGAAGAGCGTCCATGTCCATCAAAATACGGTCTGTTATCTGGTTTCAGAGCGATCCCAGGAGAAACAATAAGTTAGGATAACATTTCAATGCTCATTACCCCGAATCGATGCAGCGCAGGGGTTATTTCTCCCTTGTGATTGATGAGGATGGAAGCAGTAAACTCTGCATGAGTGAACCTTTTTCACGAGAAATTTGCTTGGGAACTTTAACTGCATGAAAACAAATATATTTCAAAGAAAAACAAGGAAAAACGGAAAGAATATGGGAGTGAAACACACAAAGTAAATAATTTAGATTAACTCAATTCTAACTTTGGAAATATAGATAAAGAAATATGAACTATTAAAAGAGATGGAAACTTTTGTGTAGAACAATCTTAAATAAACTTTAGATGTTAATGTTCACACTATAAAACAAAAACATTATTGGGATTAAGACTTAAATATGACACTACAGTTTCACTGTAAAGCGATATGTCCTCCGACGCTTTGTATTTGAATACAATGATGGTATTCCTTTCATTAGTCTGACACAGTTACATCTAAAAAAGAGGAACCAATTTTAAACATAACTTCATTTATATTAATCACATGTCAAATGTAAAGCATGCAAAATTTCCTTGTGATAATTTAGAGTGATAATTTTTTATTCTTGTATCTTCATTTGCGAAATAAAACGATTGAAACAGAACATAATGATTATCTGAGATATATGTTACAGAATGATTCCCAATACTATAAATATTATTTTTTTAAACTAATAAACTTATTTATTTACAAATAATCAACGAGACTTGTCCTCTTCACATTCCAAAAATAACCACAAACAAAATTCTCGCAACGGTAAAATAAAATGGAAATAACCGATCCAAGTTTTGAATATAACATGTCGGGAAATATTTTCCGTATCACAAATAGTTCTAATTTGAACAAACCACAACTTCAGTAATGTCTTATATTGCACGACACCAAGACAATTCTTAAATCAGTCATATCCATAATTAGCGTGAAAGAACTACTTCAGTATAGTGGTACATAATGAAAAGAACTCATGTAGTATGTCAAGTCTCGGAGATTTTACTGAGAATTCAAAGCGGTCATACAGCAAACAAAAGTCCATCGTTGCCTCCAGCCTCTTTGAGACAAATGACATGAGACAAATATCCGAGGAAAAGTTAGAGCAGGGTATCTTCGGTCCTCGAGCATGAAATGTGATATCTCAATGAAGTATTTTATGCAGTTAGATGAAAGCAACTTGTAAGAGGATGAAATCTCGGATATTCGACGCCTAATTTGCCTCTCTGCTTTGTAACGTTTGCTGCGAAGATATAACAAGAGGGAAAACAACAGACAGAAGAAGGAGTAGATGGTTGTGGCAGTGGGATAATTGGTCAGGGCACTTAGTTGGTGGAGCACGAAAGGAGATTTCAGCAGCACGCTAAGATATAAAGTTACCGACGTCCATTAAATACGCATGCAAGTCGTACTCTTCTCGAAGATTGTTTGTGAACGGCTAGGTGAATGTTACTAAGAGACATAGCTACTACGAAATGCAGTTCGAGGAGGATAATAATAACAACTCATCCATGCGCTTGTAAAAAAATAACCTTCTGTAAATGTAAAAAGATGGTCATGGTAAGAATGTTCTCTAAAATTTTCCTGTAGTAACAATCCGAATTTATTCAAAAGTTTTGCCTCAGATCACTATGTGAATAGAATGAAGACATTTTGTACCCATTTACAAGATATTAAGCACAATAGTTTATTGATAATTTCAGGAATTTGGTTTATCAGCTACTGCAAGGAGAAGAAATAAAGGTACTTCGTGTCCATAAATGTTTATGTATTGATCATGGAAATATTGGCCAAGACAAAATAAAAAATGCCCCCCAAAATTTTTAAATTTCACTCTACAAAAATTTGTTACCATTTGTCCATGAGGTGATTACGAGTTTGATTTCATTGTATATAACCCTAATTGTACAAATCCACCAACAAAATAAACAAATATATGTGGTTGAATTATATTAAAATGATGTGAGAACTCATCGTTTCATTCTTACTATATATCACCATCAAATCTCACTAGCACTTTCACAAAATACAAGCATTCCACGCGGTCAGACGAATAACCTGTAAAACTTGAATGCGAACAAATGTGTATGTTTTGTATTATATCTCCAAATCCTCTTAGGGATGTAGATCGCTTTCAATGCGAGCAAAGCTATTTTGATACCTCTCATTCTCCGCACAAAAAATATTTTCAACAGGGGAGAGAACCTCGTCCCACATACACAAAGATCAAGTAAAATTTTACATCTATTGCATTTTCATATTGTGGGAAAATGAACGGGAACTCGAAGGGATAGGAGGCGCAATCAGAAGTGACGTTTGAGTACTTGAGAAGGAAAGGCGTCAGTTATTTTCACCATGAGATTGATATTTTGAATAACAATAAGGCAAACATTAAGCTATATTCCGATGATTGGTGTTAAAATAGTTAATGAATGTTTATTTTATTTGTTCAAGAATTGATGTATTAATATATGAACGTATGAATTGATTTCGAACCTAATATTTCCGCAAACTTTCATATAATGATAACATCTATTAACTTTCCTAATCATACGTGTTTTCTTAAACCTTTTGATCTATGACGGTAATAAGTAATTAATTATAATGATCTGTATTACTAACACCACCTTATTCATTTCTGTGGTAAACTCTATATAATCATTCGTTTCTTTAATGTAGACGCTTTAAATTATCAAATTCTTTGACACGCAGAATTTCACTTTAATATTTTAATACACCATGATTATATTGTTGATGGGTTCCGTTGATGAGGTACCGTGGGGTTAGGTTCTCCAAACACCTTCCCCAGGTTAAATGCTCGATTCAATACAAACGTGTGTGCAAATTTCTGACGAAATTAATAAACCAGAGAATATAGCAGCTACAATACTTTCTTTTACAGTTGGAGTAATGCAGTATTAATGAGTGTATTTCGCACACAAATAGGAAACTCCTGGGAACGCAAAACCATTCCATCAGTCGTCGCTCATCGTCTTAAAACGAAGCGCGCGTGAACCGACTCGTCCACGAACGCGCGCTTTGTTTGTACGAAAAAGGCGATGAAAGAGGACACTCGCAGGGTATAAGGGAGACCATTAAGCAAAGCCTCTCGTCGCGGAGCTTCTCACGTAGCGCGGCGCTACCTCATAACCTTCGTTCTCTCTTCCCGACCCATTGCATTGACCCTCATCCTCACCTCTGCGTCTCTCTCTCTCTCTCTCTCGTCTTTAGGTTCATGGACTCTTTTTATTCACTTCAAAATGACAAACCCATTTTCCTCCAAGAAACTTCATCGGATAGAATTTCGTTTAGATATCCAGGGTTCATTTCAATCAGATCTCTATCGCAGATACGATTCTTAATTCCGTCGATAGATTCAATGCAAAGCGATCTTTAGATTGTCCCTTTATTACTTAAAAAGTCAAAAATTAATGACTGGAATGGTTTATATTAAAAAAAATATTTTTCTCTTCTAATTGTGAATCTTATTCTGGTCCCATAGTTTTCTTTATATTGTAAAGGAATATTATTGATATTATTTTCGTCTACTATCGTATATTATGAAGAGAAAAAAAAAGAGTAAAACTCTTTTTCAGTTCGGTGAAATAACGAATTTATTTCTTGAAGAGCGGATGCTGAATAAACATATGTTCTACCTATTTCCTACTCATATTATATAAAGATAGGGGAGACGAGGTTTTCATCAACAATTCATCAACTCAAATTTCAAAAACGAGGTTTCAACGACTCAAATTCCCAAAACAATGACGCTGGTCTATACTCTACGAATTTAATGAGTACAAATTGTATATTAAAAAATTGTTTGTTTTGAAAAATCAGAAAATAAGTAATTATGTATTATTTGGCATGAGAAGTTCATTGAACTATTGAACTAATTATTACTATTCTGAGTTATACAGTTTCATATGTAATTTTCATCTCGAAAAGAATAGAATGCTCGAAAGTTTTGCATAATTAAAACTGCGCATTGTGTGAATTGTATCCAAATTGATCTTCAAAGGTAATGTGAACAACATAAAGTATAATTAATCCTCGCTAAACATTTTATTGTATATTTATTTCATTTGAATCTAAGTATTTAATGATCAATATAAGTTACTAAAATTTAATATTTCTCACCATGTGATTCGTGCATCAAATGTCATAAGACACATTTTCAATAATTTGATCAAATAATTTTGAATTTTATAAATTATTTTAAATTTGCGAAGATTAATTTATGATAAAGGAAACATTTTTTGTTATGTCAACGTATTGTATACGTTGGTTTCCCGAAATACATAACTGGCAAATGCGTAAGCTCTGAACTTAACTATCCAAGGTACTAGTGGATAATGTTTTGTATGGCAAACCGCATTGTCTAATTACATGATATAATTAAAATAGGGAGAACACCGAGGATTCAGAATACCACATGAATGTTTCAGTGTGGAAATCTGTTGTACGCAATCAATCCAATTCAGCAATACAAATCAATAAAGCGGAAGTGTTTCGGTGGAGTTGACGATCCGGCCAAAGATACAATAAAATATATTACATATAAACTGCAACATCTGCTTTCTGAAGAAAAAAAAAACTCTTCACCCCATTACTTTCCTAATTAAAGCAATTGGCATTCTTTCCTACCCCTTTTTTATTTGATTAAACTGAATAGTCAATTTTCCCCACTGTTATGGAAACAAAGTAATACATGTATAGAATTACTAATATTTTGAAGGAATAAAATTTCGAGTTTCTGAATCTCAGCGATTATTGTTGAGATACGAAAATATTTAGAGATTTTAAGTGATAATGATGAAAACATAGTTTCTCTAACAGAATTGTTTAATACATAAAACTTTTTCGGTCGCATGGCTGTAGTCTTCAGTGCTACAAAAACAAGAAATTAAATTCTATAGAATAAATCTAACACATTACTAATAATAAAACAAAATAGAGTGAATAGCGTATTATGAAAGAATTAAAGTTGAAAATATCAGAAGAGTTTATTTTAAAGTAAATGTAATGTTAGGAGGATTTTAGATAGGAGAAAGTCCGCAGAGCAATCTGAAAACGAAAATATTGAATAAGATGTTACGAATGAAAAACAGAGCGAACTGAATGTTCCTGAATTTTGGTGAAAGTTTCATGCTTTAAACAGTTCTGGTAGAGAAAATACGATATTTTATTGATTTACGAAAATTCGTTTCATCGCCTAATATAACAGATTATAAATATATCAAATTGCTTTATTCTTTAGCGACTATCTGCAATCTCTATTTGTTGTTATTTCCGTAATTTTTCTTGTATCTCCGTATACGTAGTGTTAGAGTGTGTGTATATAATTTCTATTTTCCAATCCTATCGCACAGCTACAGAGACAGAAGGAGATGAGTTGGACGCCATCTGGGAAATTGTTTATGAACTCACAACAAATAGAATTACAATCAATAGGAAAAAGATCGAACGGAACACAAAGGAAGCCAATATTGACATTGTGATGTAATGATTTAATTCAAGTAATACGAATGCTGTTAGCTAGTGCAAAATAATCGTATAATTTAAATGGGTTACTAAAAGCTCGCGACACTTGAAAAGTAACGAAAAATAAAATGAACAGAAATTTAAAAAAATTACCAGTTGCTCAGAGTAATCCAGTACACATGGTGAATCATTCTAGAGGGTATCTGAAAGTGGGGTTGCCTATTTTACCGATGCGGTAGTAGCCACCGCCGGGGAAATTAGGGAATGACAAAAACAAATCATGTGAAATGATGTGGATGCATCTGTGAACGAAATATTTTTTAAATATCTGTGGAGGGAAATATTTCTGTTAATCCAGGGAGCTTTGATTGCAAATCTAAGCAATTTATTTTGGAATACATCGATTTTGTGTATGTGTATGGGCGTAGAGTTGTTCTATATGGGGTTGTATAATAAGAGTGGTGCGGTAGAGAACGAGGGAGTACTTTGCTTATGGAAGAACTTTAATTAATTATAGGACATAGGCGGAGTGGATTTTGTTATAAATGTAGTTCTTCCGTGTGCCAAAACGTGGAGAATATATGTAATTCCTACACCAAGATGAAAATTGTGATAAACCTTAAATGGAATCCGAGATCTACTGGTTCGCTCGTAGGTGTGTTGTCAGCTACATCACCTGTACACCTTCTGCAATTGTACACCATTCCCATCTAGGCCTGATATTCGAAAGTCCTGAGACACAATACCCAGTATGGAAATGGTGTAATGAAACTTGGTAACCAACACCAAACAAATATATCACTACGCAGTGATCACTAAGCAGGAAGAGTAGAGCTCAAAATTTTCTGTCTTCAACGTAACAGTTCATGGTTTTTCATGCGATTTTCACTTAAGTAAATAAATTAACCACCTTAACAAGAAAATGCGAAGAAAAGTTACAAAATTTATGACACAAGATATGAACACGGATCTTCTTAAATAAATAATTATTGACAGGAGTTATCTTGGCCCGGGTTTTTCTTCGGTTTCCCTTCGGATAGTGGCGGATTTCCCATGGGCGGGAATGTCATCAATATTTTTGTTTTATTAATCTCGGATTTTTACTGCACAAACTATCTACAATTCATTTTGGAATAATGAATGGTTAATAGTAGGTATTTATTAAATAATTTCTTTTATCAATATTAAATCCATCTGTGCCCTTGGGTCCTTTAACGGAGTTGATGGGATCGTTCCTTGCTTGTTTCAGGAGAGTAACTTAGTTCATTATTCCCCACGTGGTCATACGCAGTATACAATTTATTTTTGGACAATAAAGTTTATCAGTTAGAAAGTATGACAAATTATATAGGTTAAAAATTAACGTCAGTTTACCCACAATTGATTTACTCCTTTTAAGAGTTTTTACTTCCAGTTAAATTTTATAAAAACATCAACAATAGTGCGATCTACGAAAGAAATTTAACGTTTGTAATCAACGTCATATCTAATGTTAAAAACGTATTTTATCATACAGTATGTAAACTTTTCTGTCTGGTCAGAAGGGGTTTGTGCCAATTGCAATTCTCCGTTTTCTAAATGAATTTGTTGATAATTATATTTACCCAATACAGGTTGGGTTCCCGCGACTGCACTGTAGCCAGGTTATAATTTTTTGCGTACATAATCCTTCTTCTATTCTCATTGACATCTATTGAAAATGTTTGTCATATGCAGACGACCGATCATAAAAGAATCTGAATAGCAAAAAGATCGTGAATTTTGCAACACACGATAGTCATTTGTTATTCTTTGTTGCAAACTACTGTACGGCATGTGGGACGAACATTCTCAATACTAACATTACACCATTCTTTAACCAAATTAAAAAGAAACAACTACATACTAATACACAATAACAAACATTAATATAGAATATACTTTTAATGCTGAATCTGTGAGAAATTATTGTTAATTGAGAAGTTACATACAACCAGCAAAATACGTTTGAAGCATTTGCATCACAACGGCTGTAAATTAACTTATAATATGTTTATGTAATTTATGTAAAATAAATAATAATAATATAATAAATTTACGTGAAAAAAGAGCTTCCAATAAATAAAACTTAAGAAACGAAATTAAAAGAACTTGAAAGTAATAAATCCTTCAACCCGTCTAACCCGTCTAACGACAAATAATCGAGAATTTAGCAACCAAATACTATACAGGTATGCATCGACAACGTTTGTGAGACCTAATAATCAAAACACGATCAAAGAACTACCACAGAATGAGGCTGGCCAATACATTCTATATTCCATAAACTATACACTAGCCGACAATAAAAGGTAAATGAAATTATTGAATTTTAACCACTTGGAAACCAAGAAAATGAAGAAAGATTGTTGGTTATATGGTCAGTGATATTTCTGCAAATACTAATTTGATGCTATTTTCATCATTAAAAAGTACATTAAAATGATCTTCAGCGTTCCCTCTCACCAGGTATGTTTTCAGTTCCGGCGTTGTTAATTTGTTTCCGGTTGCAGAAGATTTTGTGTTGAACCATTAAAAAAAATCACTTTTTAAGTATTTTATATATAAAAATTCTTATTTTTATTGAAGTATTAAAGTATAAATAATTCACATATGCAAAAGGCACCAGACGTCATTGGGAAATTTTCTCACGGAATACGCGATAATTAAAATAAATAAACAACTATATTTTGTTGTTTAGAGTACATTTGTTGGATGTAGCAATTTAAATGGAGTAAGAAATTTAAATGGAATATTGTTCTTAACAATTACAGTAAATCAATGAACATTATAACAATTTTCGAAATAAAGAAGGATATCTCTTCCGTTCCCTCACTCTCGATCACTCCGCTTCGCCTGCTGATACCTCTCATGTGCTTAACACTCGCCTCTTCTGTCCCTGAAGTCCTTCCACCCGCACCCCTGTCCACTGGTCACAGCTTTTCCTCCTATGCCATCATCTGTCGCACCGCGAATCTGTTTACTTGTCTTGACACGCGCAGACCTCTGAACCTCGAGTTACATATTCTATACACTAACTTATTCGTATACAAATTTGACATCTTAAAGTGAAATAACTTGCCAATGCTTTCATCAAAGATATGTATCTCAAATACTCTGATTCGTCCCTATAGTGATTTACTTTTTTATTAGTTGGTCTTTAGATATGTAATTTATTTTTTATTATTTCCATAGTAAATATTTTAAATATTATTTTAGTTTCACATCTCGCAACAGAAAGTGAAGACAAATTTTGATTGACTGAATTATTTTTGTTTCTCATTGCTCTGTGCTTTCACTGAGCGTTGAGAACTTTGATTACAGAGACAAACTGTAAGATAGAAAAGCGGCATATAAAACTTAGTGTTACGTAACACCAAAATTAACACACCTCTACGTTATCGCAATGTAGCGATGTTACAAACACCCCCTCCCCTGACATATTATTTATGGACGGCCGCATGATTGAATTCTATTCGTCGTTATGAGACTCGCTATTTTTTCATCGACTAACTGCCATCATTAGCGTTAAAGCACTTTTAGTACAGTACCAACCGAATGCAAATAACTTTTCCATTCCCGAACTCATTCCCACAGTATGTCTATCAGACGTTCCAATGAAATGAAATAGATATTGGAATTACCTTCCCCCAGCCTCGTTATAAAGATTCACTAGTAGTCGAAGTCGCATGTTCTGTATATGTATTGCAGATACAACGTCGTTCAAATCAATATCTTCTTCATATCTTGGAGTCGTTATCTCGTCTATTGGAGCGAACTATCGTAGCCTCTGTCATTTCACCCTCATCAGACACCTCTCACATTCCTTCCAACGACCAATGAAATGACGTAATTAACATCAGTATAGTGATCACTGGCATTATCATCCATCCTCTATTGCAAACGTGCTCTTCTCTGACACGGAACTCTTTCATTGATCACCTTCTCCACCCTAAATTCGTAACGTCCACCACCCTCTCAACCCTCTGATGCACGTGTCAATCAGAGCAATACTAACGGCGTAGCGAGTGTATGAGCACTTCTGAATGGACGTTGACGCGTCCTATCTATAGGTATCTGTAGGTATTTTCAGGGTGTAATTTTACTTTTTATGGGATTGTGAATGATGGTGCTTACCACTGCCAAATAGAGAGTAAAATATAGTATGGCATGAATAAAAACTTGGAAAACATAGAGTGGATAACGTACACTATACGAGACTGCAAATGTACAGTACACTTCATCCAAACAGAAATTTTATATCCATTAATATAATTTAAAAAGTAAGAGAAAATGAAAGGGTAAAGTTTTCTCTATATTTAAAGGTTGTGTTCCGGGGTGGTTGATTGAATCACACATTCATGAACACTGAGAAAATGAAAACTATCTGAGATATGAATTTGAAATTTCAGGGAATGTTGTTCTTGTATTGTAGATGCTTACTAAGAAAGAACAAAAATCCTACTAATAAAGAGATTTTAAAGAGAGAAGTGTGATTTTTTGAATTTTTTGCGTAATATCTCACGAACAAATTGATTTAAAATTCCGAATTTTTAATGTAATCGTTTCTAATTATATTATTTAAAAATAAATTTAAGAAATTTTGGATATTCCACTTTTGAAAGGGTGGAAAATCGTGAGAATGTTTGGTGCGTTGTCATGATTGACTAAACGACTGACTCATTTATCAACGCATTTATATTGAATTTGTATTGTAAAGGCTCAATAAGTGGAAATTATACGAAATTCCGAATTTTAATGGAAGATTTAGATAGAGATTTCGTTTATTTCGTTATATCACACACACACAAATAAAGATAACATCAAATATTTTTATGTGAATAAAAGAGCGGTTTTTGTCTTTGCTAAATTATATCGAAAGGTAAGCAGTAATTTAACAAAATCTTTTGAACAAAGTCGGGCCGTTTTGGCGAATTTGACGATCATATATGTATAAATGTCGAAATTATTTTTGAAAACGTTTACTGACGAGACCATCTATGCTATGTCAATGGGAGAGTGGAGAGTAAAATAAAAAAGCGAATAAATAGTAAATAATGATATTTTATATCCGAGTATATCCTCATTCTGTGCTAAAAAATCAAGAAATAAAATTAAATAAAAATGAAGGAAATTTGGCCTTAAATATATGTTTAGAAAAGTGCTCATGTGTGAATACAGCTGTACCTCATACACCATCCTCTTTATAACAATTTATTGTCATTAGGTACAATTAATACAGCCGTGATAAGGACAAAATATCCCGTATACGTATAATATGTTTTCCCAAAATTCCATATAACTAATGGAGTTGTAATTATTGGAATTAGTGTTTAGGTGAATGAATTGTGTACTCACAAAGGAATTTTTGAGAACTCATAAAAGATAATATTTAACTCTTTCAGAGCAAATCAATTGTATCCGTTTCTACCACATAATTTATCCATTATATTATTATTAACGTTAGGAATAGTCTTCTGATAAATTCTTACTCATGGAGACATATCATTAATCGTTCATTCTGGCATATTAATGAAGCGGTTCAGTGTAAATTAATCTCGAAATATGTGTGGAAGTCAATTAGTGATGGAATACCTTCAATTCTACAATTAAAACAGAGTCGCGTTTCAATTACTGTGTATTTGGGTTCTCTTTCTATGTTCCTATGAATTAATTACTCACATAAAAAATAACACACTTGTACCATCTATACAATTTGCTTCCAATAATATTCTGTGTATATAGTAATATTGAGATCTCCTACATTCTCCGTCTTTTTTGTTATAATTGTTTCTTTTACAAATTTTTCAATGCTGCGCTTATCGGAGGTTATACTTCTGTGATTTTCTTTTAAACGATCTTACCCGTAAATATAAGAAAACACAATACTGCTTTAAAATACTATGAGGCAAGTTGAGCAATCGTTACTCAGCTAAACACTTCGACGGTAATTGTAGAAGATTTTGAGATAATTATCATCATAGAAGAAGTTCAACAAGAATATATTTTTTATGCAAAAGAAGTTGAATGCTACCATTTTTTTGTTCACACAATGAGTTTATTTCCTCTCTCCCAATACGGCAGAATTCAAGCTGTCTCTTACGAAATTCTTTTTTAAAATATAATATCTTCCCTGCGTCTATGTAAGTAAGCTAGACCGCTCTACCCTACCTAGAATAGTATGTACCAATTTTCTTGTTTTAAGGAACAACCAATAGATCTGTCGCATTATTCTCGCAAAAGTGGCAGTCAAAGTAGCAAAAATTAATTTATTTTTTCCTTTTTGAGAAAACAAATTGTTTAACAATTATTGTGACGAATATCTTTGCGTGCAAAAATCTAAGAAAAAGTGTGGGTAGTCCCGGTAATGTCAGATTTTTAGACATTTACTGGAAGGTATCAATAAACTTAATAGTACATCAGCAAGAGCTTTTAAACTTGTGAAATGTTTTTAAACGTTTTACGGTGACTTTTTAAGAAGCGAGAGACTGATTGTCAGATACAAACTGTCTTCGTCAAACGAGTTTCCCGATTTTTAACCCCTTTAATAAAAACTTTTACAGTAAGTTCTTATCTTTCATGAAATTAATAAAATATATTGTCCTAAAAAAAGCGAGTAAATTTTTAAATACTATGAGCAATGTAAACACTGCATTTTGGTCAATATTCAACCTCTTGCCTGTCAACTAGTTACGTGTTCATCTAGGTAATTGTAGGGTATTAGCAACATTATCAAAAAATGATAAATTAAACGTTGTTGGTTTGTTGCTCAAAGCTTCTTCGGCTGCAATAACCGCAATTGAAATATAAAAGAATAACTTGAAAGTATACAATAATTGAGATGTAAAAACAGTATTAAGGAAGTGTGAGAATTATTTAAATTATGAAATGAAATAAAGAAAATTGAAGAATGAATGGACGAAAACAAATACAGAGTGAGTAAACCGACAAAATAACAAATCTGAGTATTCAGTAATACTTTTTGGCAAGTACGCAGGGGGCACCGAACGGAGGTCATTATATGGTAAGTGAAAGGGTTGAAGAAGATGTGGAGGGGGGGGGGGAAAGAGGGGGGCCGGTATTTTTCCAGGAACTGGAGCAGAAGACGGAAATAATTTCTGAAACGGACTCAGGGTTTTAAGTGTTTGGAGTGGGGTGCAGGTGCATTTTCTGAAGAAAAAAAACATCACAGTCTCTCACTTCGCCAACCACCTAATAGAAAACTAAGACACATTCAACATTAAGAAGGATTTTCATATATTAGAAGTAAAAAATAAATTTTTGCCCCGGATCAAATTAGAAATTTTACATATCCATAGTATCCTAAAAAACATCTCCCTACTGAATGAACAAATCCCTGAACTTCATTCCCTCTTATGAAACTAGCCTTCAAATTCTTCCCTTCTCACCCCCAACTCTCCAGAGCACTGCACCCTACCCCAAACTGTTAAAACTTCGAGTCCGTTTCAGAAATTCTTTCCGTCTTATGCCGCCAGTTCTTGGAAAATCCCAGACACCCCCCTTCCTCCCACCTCTCCCCCAACCCTATTTCACTTACCATATAATGACCTCCATTCGGCGCCCTCTGCGTACTTGCCAAAGTTCTTTCTTGAATACTCAGGTATGTTATTTTGTAGGTTTGCTCACTCTGTTTTTGTTTTCTTTCGTTCATTTTTCATTTTTCTTTATTTCATTTCATAATTTAAATAATTCTCACACTTCCTTAATACTGTTTTTACATCTCAATTATCGTATACTTTCAAGTTATTCTTATATGTTTCAATTATGGTTATTTTCTTGTATGTTTCAGTGTATTTTACTGACGATGGCTATGCAGCCGATAAAGCTTTCTAACATTAAAACTTAAAACCAACGACGTTTAATTTATCATTCTTACGTGTTGATCATTGATGAAGGAAATTATGTATGAGATTATTCCCTGAAGTTAATTAGAGTAGATAAATGCAGAAATATGTAAAGATATGTATTAACTAACACACACAAAATCAATAAAAAAGAGAATGAAAAGTTCCCCAATTTTGTGAAAACCTTTAATGAAATAATTACCTGGACGTTTTTCATGGAAATGCAACCCAGCTTATCGAAGCAACTAAGTGCACCGCATTGTAATTCTGCCGATTCATTATGATTGTTTGTGGAGCTTTGCATATTTGTGCAACAGTTGTCACACGGTTCGTCTGGAATAAGGTTTTGTAAAATCGCAGCAGTCTGTGATATTTGTGGGCGTGCTGGCAGTGGTGATGGGGAGGATGCAACAATCGGGGAGCGGCGGTTGGTAGAGGAGTGGGTGGTGAAGATGGGAAAGGGGATGAGAGGCGAGCAACGGTAAGCACGTCGCATATTGCACGTCCTTGTGCCTCGAGGGAGTTCGCTGTAACATTGTTGTGGGCGATGCCCAAGGTCCACGAGGAAATAATAAAATCTGTTGAAGCATAAAGCCAAGGTTTTTGTCACAATTTCTTTGATGTTCTTCAAGTCGTATCTGCTATTTCTAGGAATAAATTTAGAGAAGATATGTCACGTTTTTGCTCCTGATTCAGTGATTTGTTAGCAGGGGTAGCTGAGCTAGATAGGTAACTGCAACTGCACCTAGAAATGAAATCTGTCACCAATAAATAAACATAAATATTATTTAGTGACACACATAAATGTTCCTCGTGCATATACAAACTAACCCGTAGTCTAACTAACTCGTGAAATAAATTTTAATAATAAATTTTCAGGACACATTTTTCACTTTTCATATTATTTACATTTATGTTCTTAGTCACTACTGGTCTTTTGTTTCGAAGTTTTACTTTGTGGGGGCATTTTACGTATTAATTCAAGAAAATAAGAAAGAACGAAGGAAGGAAAAGGGTTGAGAATATCTACGCAATTGATGTATTTCGATTAATGAGAAGATTGAAAATAAATGAATGTTTTCCATGAGTCCAGAACTTTGGTTTCACTTTGGCGATGTGAATACCGTTGATATCGCTCCTCCACAGAGAAAAGCTCTAGTAAAAATAATAATCAAAATAAGTTTATATTCTGTCTGATATACTTATTGAAAATGATTTAAGGAGTGGGAACATTACATAGGTTTCGGTTTTGGGTTCATTGTCATGAGTAAAAGAGGATATATGATCGTGTAAATCCAGGGAAAACAATATTGAAACAAGACAAAACAAAACAATATCTGCTTTTAAACGAACTTTTTCTTCTCTTGGAATTATTAGTGAACGTCTTTCGTCCGCCAGATTTATTATAAAGTACCAATAAGGAAGCATATTAGTTATAGGAAAATATGTATAATCTATATAAAACATCTCATGCAGTTGCATTGTAATATCTGTTTACACAAGTGTTTATAACAAAATTTATCGAGTACTTCAAACTAAAATATTTTTCTGCGACAATAATAAACGCTTGTAACTATTAAATAATGGAAACTTTATCAACCAAGAACGAAACAGTTGTGCATCATCCGAGCTTGTGAAGCATAATATAAATAACACGAAGCAAAAAATTTCATCTTAGAAAGAGGTTGGCGAAGTGGTAATTTCTGTAAACCAAATACGATAAACGGATTAATAACATAAAATTAATGGACTAAACGACATAGAATTTTAATGGCACAAATCGTTAAGTTAACTTCAAACGAAAAATATTTCGAACTAATAAATAGCAATGTGTGCTCAATAGCACAACGTGCAAATCAGGAAAATTAAGAAAAATGTTTAGCATTGTTTTCCTTGAGATATCTGGAATGAATCTGAATTTGGTTCTATTTTCATCACCTCCTCTTAAAATAATATCGGTTGTCTTTCGATTTCAAAGTTCATTAAAAATGTTCTTTAGTGAAAGTAGTTTCCAAAAATATGTATCGTTCATTTGTTTCAGAGTGCTGAAGATTGAATTTCTGACCGGGGTGAAAGTATAGATCAAGTTCATAACGTATTTTTTATTCAACAGTAAATGGGTGGATTAGGGTAGTGAAAGGAAGTGACAAATACTAAGGTCAAAACAAATATTGTCCGGAAACTTGTTGAGATATTTATAACAATGTCCTCAGCAGTGCATTGAACTAGGAGGTCGTCGTGGCAGTCTTCGTCGTGGTGACGTAGAGCAGCGTTGAGAATAGAACGTGTCGTGTAGCCATTTGGGCGTCAGAGGGTGGATGGCGGTGGCGCTCGTGTCGTCAGTTATCGCTGGCGGACGCGCTGTTTGACTACCTTGTGCACCCCTCGCACCCCCGCACGACGCAGCGAGTGCTGCGGTTCGGAACTCGATTTGCCTATTGGGATGTGATTGCACGGCGAGTGGAAAAGCGGTGTGGCGAAGAGAGGTGGTTTGTGTTTGCATTCCGAATTCAAAGCAATAGAAGCTACAGCGCTTATTGAATATAGGATTGTGACCTTTTGGTCGAATAATTTGTTGTGGAGATATCCCTTGCAGTACTGAACAATGTAGATTACAAAACCATTCTACCGAATCGTTTTACATTTCGTAAAAAGATATAATATTATCATATCTCACAAATTTATAACAAAGGGTTTGTAAAGGGAGAAATGATGACCTACATAGTCATCATTTTGTTGAGTGTTTTAATCAAATACATGTATATTGAAACTTTAGAAAATATTTTTGTTCATGTGTCTGAAATATCATATATGCTGTTCCATATAAAACAAATATTTTATGATCCGTATTTACTATTCGGTCATGGTTCAGTTCGTTATTCAAAATTTCGGATGACTTACCATTTTAATTTTAGTTCTACTTAATGTCATTTAATATATTTTATTTTAATCAAGTCAAATAATACATTTTATTTTAAATTCCACCAATATTTTTAAATATTTGTAAGAATACCACTGAGTTTTATTAACTGGGACAATATGTTTGTCTTCCCTCTAAATGCCCTCGACAAAATTACTGATCTGTGTTTCAACTAAATATTTTCGAATAGTAATCATGAAAGAATCATTAAGTTATCATGTACCTCCCGTAATTGTAACAGGAATTAAAATAATATAATGTCTTGTCATGTAAGGAGTACTGAATTTCTCAAGGTTTTTTGGTTATCTATGTTGAACCTTTTTATGCTTTATTTATATTTCTAATATATCCACGTATGGGTAAAAACTATAGGTTCACACCACTTATATTCTTCGGTCTTGTAAGATCGGTAAATAATTTTTAATTTAATATCACTTACCAAAATGAAGTTAGTTTGAAATAAAATTCAGAAGTATTACTTAGTGGGGAATAAGCTTCTCTTGTTATTAATTCTTCTTCTTTTAATTCGTCATACATAGTAAATATAAAATATTGTAACCATGAAAAAAAAAAATTCAAAAATGAAATTTTTACGGAAATATCCGTTTTGGAGGTCCCTGATTCCGAAAAAATGGTTTTCGACTGGATGTTCGTCGGGTCCGTCCGTCTGTGCGCAGCGTTTACATTTCCAGGTGACCTATTTTGTATTATGAAACATAATATAAGAAATTTAAACCAACATTCAAGTTTTTGTTCCGTAAATTCCGTAAGTTAAAGCGATGAAATGAAAAGTACATTTGATTATTCATTTGATTTCAGATGAGAAGAGTAACAATAATTTATTCTGAAAGAAGTTCTTAAATTTTTTAACTGAACACGGGAAACTGCAGAGAATGCATCCTCCTTCATAATTCCTGTGATCTCGTTTTGTGTAGTTGGATTCCTGAATTGAATAATTCTCATTAAAAGCAATCCAGAGATAAAAGAAATATTCAAAATAGGAGTTTGATAGTTAGTAATTCATCATGTTATTAAATAAAGTACAACTTGGAATTTTAAAAGAGTAAATAAAAGTCAAGGGATAAAAAAGAGATTTACTCCTGTTTGTCATATCACAGTGGAAAAAATTGAGACAAAGTTCTATTACTAAATCATGTTGTTCATTCACATTCATATAAGCGCGTAATTAGCATATGCTCTGATAGTTCTGGTTGGCACCACAAAGGCGCTACTATGCAGGTTTCTTGGCAGACAATTTGACCATGAACCTTTTAACAGTTAAGTAACGCCTCCGTAGGAGTGCGTTAATGCAATTGCGCCTTTTTAGTCACTGGTGAAAACCCCGTTTACGCGCCAAAGGTGCTTTTACTAGCCATGTCGCGGTGGTGAACAGTTCGTCCCAGTCAGTCGCCAGCTGTCAGTCGAGTGAGTTCCGAGTAGACGGTGTGAGTGTCCCTTGAGAATTGGGATTTGTGCGCGTAAGTTGCGCTATGCATTAACACGGTGTTGTGCTCATCAGCACATATTAGGACATAAATGTGAGTGGTAATGGCAGCCTGATGATACAAGCATTCACTCGTCCCATTATGACTATGTATTAGACATTTTATTTGAGACATTTACATTGTGATGGTATTTTGAGTCTGCGACGTGATCACGAGATGCTATAATAATGAAGTCATCTTATTTGGATGTTATTTCCGATTATTCACGAAGGAGACCTCAGCATCAAGATTTGTTCTCATGGACAGCAACAACACTCTAAAGAAATGGAGCAAGATTGGAAATGGGCCATTCAAGTTGGAACTCTGTAATTATAACTGACCACGTGCTCGCTGCGCAGAACAATTTTTTTATTATTAATGCGTACGAAGGAATCGCATTTCCCTACATGTTGTATTTTCGATTGTGTAATGTATCAATTCTCATTTTCCATGCATCTTTGCCATTGTTAGATTGAGTTTTTTTTGTAGAATTAAGTAGAATGAATACATGTTAATTTGTAGTGGTGTTATGCGAGTCGTCATATTTAACATCTTCGCATTCAGAGACAAATACAGTGTCGATAAAGGGAGAGAATAAACATTATGCATATACGCTTATTAATTATGTTTTTATGTCCCTTTTCCTGTCAGCTATTTCAGTCGGCCTTACAACCCGACATTCACAAGGGCATTGTACCCTGTGAATTATATTCATACGTGTTAGGTTTGGCAGCATACCAGAGGCCAGCCTGCTAACATAACGCCATCCTAACACATGTGTTTTTGAGATAATCAAGATAATCACGGGGAAGGGAACTCGACGTATGACAGTACTCATATACCCGAGATAATTGTCATAGAAGAAAGGAAATTTTTGCAGCGATACAAGAATGCAACATGATGGCGATGAACAATATAATGAAGGTGAGGACATAGAGAAAAATGAATTAAGTTGCGGAGTTTTGCGCGTGCAATGTTTAGGAGCAACAAGAGTGTTCAAGCGGGTCCTCATTGGGTGGAGGGCGCTTTCTGAGGCACATGTCATCACCCATCCCAATGCCAGTGGCAGTGTGCACAGCACTGTGGGTTCATCGTCGCAAGCATAGGATTCATTTTCTGCGATTTTCACTGAAATGTCCCGTAAGAGAGAGCAGTCAAACTGAGAAGCTCAGCTGACGAATGAACTGAGTTACGAACGGCTCACTTAAACCCAAAATTTGCCACTACTTTTGCGGGCGGCACAAGAAGATTTAACAAGAATAAGGTTTATTTTAAGATTGTTTATATAATTGCAATATTGTTTTAATATCTTTTGTGAAAGGACAGTTAGAAAGATAACAACCCTTTATTTTTCCTCAAGAACGTCATTACCTTTTAAAACAGTTCATCAATATAATTAGGAGAGTTGCCTCAGAGTTAGAATACAAAACGTAAGGCACATGATGCTACGGTATGTCAAAAGGAAATCATTACAAATTCCTTAAATTTATAAAAATGAATAAATATTTGAATCAAGAATCGTTAGGTTAAGTTGTTTGGTTGAATGTTTAAGTTGAATACTGCAGCTAAAATAATATACTTCTCACCATGGCAACTAAGATAACACAAGATGATTACAATATGGCAGATTTACAGTACAGTGTAACTCAGTATTTTTTTGGGATCCCAGAAAAATCGTCGAAGGGAAATTAAGGAGAGTTGAAATGGAATATTACAGATGCAGAGCGTTGCATCATAAAGAACACCGATGTCTTGTGAAATATTAGAAAACAAAAAAAAGTTAAGGAGACTTTCAAGAAAAAATGTACTTGTTGTTAGTGTACCTCAAGAAAACCGAAAAGTAACGAGAGGGAAAGAACCTACTGAGGTACAGTATAATCGTTTAAACGTTCAAGGATCGTTGAAGTTATAAAATTATTGAAAACGCGAGTAAAAGGTAGTGATTGAAACATTATTGCTGTGAACTATCGAGCCAAGAAACATAATAGAATTTGAAGGAAAAAACCGGTAAGTCGATAAATAATTGCGGAGGACACAAAAGTGACAAAACTTTAACAGAAAATGAGTTCGACACATTAAAAGGAAGCTGATATGGCAAATGAAATATAATATGCGTTCAGTAAAGAATATAATGTTTCCTCAGGAATACATGAGAAAATCAACTTCACTCAATAGTACACGAGATGTAAACTTACAAAATAGCCATAACACAAATAATCTGCGAATCTCCCGAAGTTTAGAGATCTCTATCCCTGTGCAGAGTGATACAAGCCACGAGTGAACGTGATAGTGCAGTTCCGTCGAGGGAGCGATTTCATCTGAGACAGTGATTCGAGAACGGGGATCTCATGATCGGGGTGAAACGTGATGACGTGTTCGCGAAGCACACGAGAGTAGGTGGAGATGAGAGCAATACAACCCCACCACCCCGCCTGATCAGTCCGAAGACGCCAGTGGAACACTCAGCTCCGGCAGCGAAGCGAAAGCCGAGCTAACGCGATTACGCCTCTACCCCGCGGCACAATGGATCAACTTAACGCTAACTTGCAGCTCCTAAGTGAATTTGAGAAATTGACAGCACGGAGACGAGGAAGATCATTGGGTGGGGGGTGAGACTACAATGGTGGCTGGTGACGTAGGTGGATGCGTGTGTGAGCGTTCGTATCTAATGTTTCCAGAAATATGTCGAAAGGACAGCGACTGACACCCTTTCGCTACCCCCGCATCCGTTCGCTAATTAACGCGCCGTAACTTGTAAGTCAACTTCACCCTTTTCGTGATGGTTGTCGCCGTACGAAGTGAAGGGCCTGTTCGACTGCGTGATGGAGGAGTACACGTTCTCGACGAACACCTGTGTGGCGGCAAAGTTCACCCTCACCATCACCACTACCATCCTCGTCACCCTCCCCGCCACAGTCACATACGCCGAGGGAGTTTGCGCGAGTTGGGAGGCAATCATCATCCAGGAAGCTGAGGCTTAGGCTCACAATAACTCGGCGACACCAACACAACGGCGCGACACAGCCAGTGGAGGTTCGCCAGCAAGTCTCGGATGTGAGTATATTGCGACCGCAAATCTCAGAAGTTCTGCGTGATAATTATATTGCAGGGACGTAAATCTAGGAGTAATTGCGTGGGTTCCATGCTCCATCTAATAAACCAATAGCAAGCAGAGTTTTGGGCTCAGATATCGTATTATAGGGGACAATAACGTAGAGAAAATCAGAACTGAAGTGCTATAGTTGAACTATTCGATGATATATAGTTCAATAAAAACATGATAAGAATATCATAACGTCCATTCATATAATAACTTCGTGTCTAATAATATGCGAGATACCACATACATATTTAAAGTGAATTCTTCAAAAAAATAAAAACTTTACAACTTGAGGCTTAGAAGCTATATAACTGAATTATAAAATAAATGAACAGAATCATTGGGAATAAATATATGATAATACAGCTTTCATAATGTAATGAATTACATAAAATGTTGAGCCTATATAAGCGTGAGTTTTTTGTAATTTTCTCGCCATTCATCTGAAAATTTGGTCGAAATCATCACTTAACAGCAACATAGCTCCTGTAAATATTTTTCCTCTCCATTATTACATTCATATACTTGGTCAGTTGGGAGTAAAAAGGTTTCATTGCTTCTCTATCGTATTGGATGCGCCCATATTCGCTTGCGTTTCTTCGTTATGACGGGATTAAAAACGCCTTTGGTAAAGCTCTGCACTGTGTGAAAACGGAAAAGTGTTTCCGCCGCGGGTGGTTTCATGCTTTCTTCTCCCTTCGCTTACACTCGTCACTGTGCTCCGTACGTGGCCCACTCTCATCCTTCTCAATCTGTCTCATTCAATCTGAATCGTGCATTCCTTTTTTATTATTTGAGCCGAAAGCGGTAGTTTCAATGATGCGAAGAGGAACGGAAAAATCAATTGAATTACCGGGAGATTTAAGTAAACAAAACGGACTGGATTGGTGTGATAATGGAAATGAAAGGGAGGAGAGAAATGCGGTCGGTGAGCGCTCTGAATTCTTTCTGTTGCCTCAATTTTGTGTCGTGAGAAATGTGCGATATATTTTTTAAGCGAGAAAGAGCGGAAACGTGCTTCCAAACTTTGGAATGAAAAACATTGACACATCTCTTAAGCTTATATTGTATCCCGACCAGTGAAGTCAAGACTGGAAATAATATTCGCACTTCAGGGCGCTGTTCATTGTAATAAAAACTATTTATCTTCCGAAGTCTTCTGTACTGTACTCAAAGTCATGTAACTTTACCAAAAATAATACAATGGGAGAACTTAACACGAATTGTCAACTTCCAAGTATTGAAGTGATATCTCTATTAATAATAATAGTAGTTACCGAAGGGACTATGTTTTCTAAAAATAAAAGCTAATAACACAACAAACTACAACGCTAGGTAATATTCGTTCTACACGCTCATTGAAGAAATGACAAGAGTAGCGCCACAAGTCTAGAGAATTGAATTGTTGGCTTATGTCGGGGATAGATTTAAGTTTAAAAAATTACGAATGTCCTGCTAACATAACGTGGGGTACACTTATCATTAAACATAGAACGATTTCGAAGTAAAAAACGTTGGCTACACTGTGTACAAGTTCTGTATCAATATCAAACCTCTTGGACTGGCAGTAAATACATAAATTAATAAATAATTTATTGTGAAGAGAGCAGTTACAAGCTGTCTATAACTAGGACTGCCACTACGTTACAATAAACGAATAAAAACAGTATGTTACCGTTCATGATTTTTTTTTGCTTAGGTTACGTTTTCTTTGGGGCGACCCGTGGCATACAAAGTGCCTAGCTTACTCACCTCCTACCTCTGGTGACGCTGGTTCAAACCCTGTCCGATCCAAGTAGAATTCGAGGTGGTGGACGCAACGGTGTTCCCGGCAGATTTTCTCGGAGTGTCTCCCGTTTCCCCTGCCATTCATTCCACCACAACATTCACTCTCATGTCATTCATAGATCACCCGCCTCGGGGAGGTGTGACAGGAAGGTCATCCGGCACCCTGGTAATTTCCCTGCCACATTAAAATCAAGGAAAAACGAAATACATACGTTTTCTCTGAGTAAAATAATGCGACTTTGTTTGTGTACGTTGATTTTCAAAATGTATAAACATTTCTTGTAAAATATAACCTGTGTTTTCCTGCGGTGAAAAGGCTACTTTTGTACACAAGAGAGTAGTAAAAAGCGTGAGTAGTCAGATTCAAGGTTCACGCCTCTGACATGAACATACCTGTACTTATGAATTCAAATTGGCACTTCGAAGCGCGTCGGCTGTGGAGTGTTGAATCGGTTCAGTTTCCTGCATTAGAACAAATATTTCTGATGGAGTTGATGGTTTATCCACGTTTATCATTATAACAGTTTTAATAATCGAAAAAAAAAATGTTTTATTCAGGAAAATAGTGGTATGGTTTGTTGTGCTACCTGCCCGCCGTTATCCTCATTAGCCGTGCAGTGGGAGGTATTGATGAATCTAATACTTATTTTGCTGATCTCTTTATCCAATATTTTAATATACTATATATTTTAATATAACCGAATATAACAGAAGTAAACAATCAAACAATACTGACATAATATTTGTTCGTTTACAATAAACTATACATTATTTGAGCTCATTGTTACCAAAAGCAAATGACAAAAATTAAGCTAAAAGAAAAATATTCAGTAAATGTCATATGGGCACCTTGTATTAAATCCTATGACACGAAATTCTTTGTTCTTCATCTTTGTAATGGTCAACTATATGTTTTGTCAACCTCAAGTAGAAAATAACCTCACGTAAAATTAGGCGAGTAAACTCTTTTTGAACTCTCATCTATTTGTTCGAAATTACAGAAGGGAAGCTAATGTATAAAACATAATATTCTGTCCTCAGAACGTCCTGCGAACGTTTTGTAAAGTATCTGCCGAGAACGACAAAGTATATTTCATATTCTTCTAATTCATGTATTTGAACAGTAACCCCCATTTCCAGAGTTCTGAATCCTTATTCCAAATACAGATGTACCAAATGAAATAAAACCGGTGAAAATCTCCACCAAAAAACCGCGAAAGAGCTGTTATAATCCGATAATCGTTTTTGTATAATAGTTTTCCAATCGAAATTTTTGTTTAAATCCTTAAGTAGATATGAGCATGGTTGGGCGAAGGGTGGAGCTGGTTCTTTCGGGGAAGATCGACGATGAAATCGATCTGTGGTTGGAAAATATACAGAAAGTTGATTATTTTTATCAAAATTTTTGTGAAACAGTTGGTGATCAACGAATTCAGACGTCCGAGCGATTCTGGATAACTTGATTTAATTATTTAATAAAAGTTTTTAATTAGTGGAAGTAGTGCAATAATAACGGAATTGCAATAGACTGGGTTACAAAATAAGAGAATCAAAATCCGATGCCAAAAAACGGAGGACATATATAGGAACCGATTCCGAACTAACGGATGGAAGAAAAAACAAGAAAGAATGATCGGTTTGAACAAACAGAAGGGCGTAGAGTGACCGTATGGAGACATTGGTAGCGAACATTCGATCCCGAACGACCTCGTCCCTCAGCTAATGGATCTCCACACTCGTAATTTACAGCGACGTCGCTAAGATGCGGTCTCGCGTGTTGTTGCGATCTATCTCAGCGCCACCAAAACGTACTCGGCCGTTGTATCTTATTGGAAGTCGATCTTTCTCAATTGGTCGTTGTGGAATTGCTTTCTCGCGTCCCTCTATCGGGCGTGCAGAGGATTTGGAGTCGGCCCTGGAAAAGGGAGAGTCAAGGGGGTGGGAAGGAGCTACCAACATGTCACACACAGTTCGTAGAGCTTAAAGAGGGGAGAAAGAAAGCACGACTTGATGCGTGAGAAGAGTTAGAACCAAGGCAGGTGATAATAAATACGAGTATTACACTAGTGAAGGGAATGAAAGTATGAAGAGAATGCAATAAACGAGCTAGGGAAAATAAAGAAGAGAGAATTTCAGTTTCCAGTAAGTGGGGAGAACACGCTCTTACAGTTCCAGCGTATGTCATTTGTTTGTCTGGAGCCAACGTGCTAGAGACGAACCACCCTCGCGATAAATGGATGCTGATAACGTCGATTCATCCGAGAGGAGTTCCGAGATGCTCCCTTGTAGCCGCGGGCCATCCGTTGAATTACGACCACTGGGGGATACGCATGCTTGCTTCAGGATATATATGCTCTCGCTGGATATGTGCAGCCTCAACTGACACGAGGGTGCAGATTGTGTTGCAGAAAATGCACATACGAGGCGCATACATTTCATGTGTATAGGGAAATGAAGATCCGTAAAAACTCTTTGCATGTTGTGAAATAATATGCAAATGGTAGTAGGATGGAGAGGTTTACAAACATTAAACTCTTCTGTAACCAATAGTTCCAACCAACAATCAAGAAACAGTCTATCACTCTTGTAAATTCAAACGTTAGTTAATTTCACGATAGAGATCACAATGATTTTCATTGATGCAATATTTTTACTATTAAATGGTTTCTACAAAAATTTTGATAGCAGATAAGTCATGTTTGCTATCTAGTTGACATATGGATAATATTATATTATTCCATTAAGCGGAAATTTCCATAATTTTTAAAAACTATTGTTATTTGTAGTGAGGAATTATCAGACCACCGTTAATTTTGCTTATTGGTAACTTCCAGTCCCTATGGGTACCACATATTATATTGCATTCACACGTAATTAAAAATTTCACGCATTAGAAATAAAATATTTTAAAAATATCGGGATAAATAATTTTATTTTTTTCAAAATTATTGTGACATTAAGTTAAAAATAGTCGAACTTAAACTGCTTTGCATAAAACTGTATTGTATAAAGGATCACGTAGGACGTATGAAAGAAAAGCGATCTGATGGTAAACCAGTATGGTATTTATAAATTATTATTCACGTTACAGGTAAATCGCGGGTTCTTTGACATTATGAAAAAAATTGAAGGTATGCGATAATAAGGTATGCGATGAATGTAAATAATGTCTCAAAAGACTTAGCACCTGAAAAAATTGGACTCCTGTTTTAGAAATTCAAGAAGAAACAGATTCAATCCCTGTAGGGGTTGAACTATATTCAGCTCTGCTTTAATACATTAGCTCAGTAGCATCCTGTAATCGTGATTTAGATCGCAAGCTGATAGTTAGTTAATTCAATAAATGCTCCGACGACTAATGTTCTTCACGAGGGAAGCAGTGACGATTCTGCACCCATGCAGCATCGTTTAATGCATTATTCTCTCCTTTTATATGGGGTCAACGATGTCGAAGTTGAAAGAAACATGAGGTCACTGTTTTAGCTCGTCATCAGTGATACGAAAACAATGCATTGTTCTCTGTGAATGTGTTGCCGCAATCAATTGCAGTTCTTTGATGTGGAAACGCGGGTAATCCTATCAATTAATGCGAAGAGTAACTAATTCACTTGAAGCCGGTTACGGCGCGAATGCACATTGCACAGCTTTAATGATATGTAAACCCGATATAGAACAATTTAGGCTACAAGGCCTTTACGACAGTTTCACTTTGTGCCACCATATTGAAATTTGGTACAGAAGAGTAGAGCGCTATAAAATTACATGTAACAATATTATCGGAGATTTTTCAGTACATTGAATGAAGCTCTGTTACTTCATTGTTAATTGGTATGCGTGATGACATGCGTGTTTGCTGTCAAAAACATAATTTACTAAACGTTAACGAAATTGGATCTTTTGTACTATGAAAAGACGAAGGAGAAAGATTGCTATCAAGAGCACATACAAAAAAATCACATCACTCAAATTATAAACTACGACCACTTTTCCTTTAAACGATTGGCTAGAATGAGGATTTTTTCACATTTGTTTGAAAAAACAATAATCATAATCTCAAGGAAGAGAATACTGAAGTTTATATTTGTGGAAGTTATGTGCATAATTCAAATGATATTTAAGTTTTTGAAGGTCTATTTTAATTTAAAGTTATGTGATCAAGAAAAAGGTGAAGGTAAAAGTTTACTCTTCTGAATGTGTGAAATAATATTAATCTGAAAAATTTATCATAGTTGCTCTGCCAAATTATGAACGTTTCAAATAAATTACGTGATAAATTAATATAAATTCTTTACACTTGTTACTCTTGAAATACTTTTTTTTCTCAAAGAGTAAGAAGCTATTGAGAATGTTCAAGAAAGTACAATCATAACAAACATACATAAAAATTATTCTTCTAGAATAAATATCTTAGATTTTTCGTCTGAACCTACACCTTTATATATACTATATTAAATGTTGCGTATGTCTCTTGATGATACATCATTAAACAACGACCTATAATGGCAACTACCTCTACAAATCCGGGAGTAACTAAGGGGAAATTCAACTCTTCCTGAGTCGAAGAGAAGAGACAACGCCTAAGGCGACCGAGGCGACGAAGACCTCGTCTATTATTGTGACTCGCTAATGACGCTTGTAATTGGCACTCACCTGCGCGTTTCGCACCTCTGCCTACGTCTGAACTAATTAAGACAGGCTGAAACACCTTCCTTCAGGCAAGTCTCTTCTCTCGAGTCCCATCCGCTCTCATACGAAGCGTCAACAAACTCCTGTATTGTTTTGTATTTTCTCCGAAGGTCACAGTGAGGAAAGAGTGAGGGAAGGGTCAATGTTCGTCTGCTTTAAGACGCTGAAGTCATTCTTAAGCATCTTCATAATCTTTGTGATAATCTTGTGAAATAAATCACTCTACCTACACTAATGATCATTATTCGAGATTATCATGAAAATAATATTTTCTCGTCTCTTGAAATAATTTATGATGGGATAAAAATCAACTATATACATTTTCTTTTCATCTGGTCGCCTTACTGTCATCTCGAGGTGAATTATCATTCCTTAATTTCTAGATTTTCACATTCTTACATGCAAGTATCGCGGGTTGCATTTCGCGCATATGAAAAATTCTGTTCCGACTCGATTAACCCATAAAAGAAAATAAATTGGTCACTGCACTTTTTTTGACATTTTTTTACGCTATTCTTTCCGTCGTATTTCGAGAGTTTATAACAGATGTATGGTTATTTGTTTAGTTTCTCAATTCTTTGGGGTCGGATATTTTTATATGGCTGCGTACAACGATTGTGAAAATAGTGAAAGAAATAAGACAACGTTTTGTATCTAGATTACTACACAAGTTAAACGAAATTTAGTACAAATATTGTACATGAAAATGATTGGTAACGTTTTTATCTTTTAAATAATGAAACAGTTTACTCGCAATATTAATATCTATTTTTATCTCTTTTCGGTAAATTATTATTTCATCTAAAACAATTCGGTAACTATCTTGCCGGGTCTCAGACTTAAGTGAAAATTTGTTATTGAAAATTTCGGATGTTCTATGAGTTAAAACATTTTCAGATATTTAAATTAAATTCACGTAATTTCACAAAAACAGTATCTTTGATCATTAAATAAGGAACGCGATTCTCATCTTCATTGGAAACTAATATTAATAAGATATTATTAATAAAAAAAATTGAATGTAATTACTGACTTTACTGCAAAAATTATTACCTAAAGAGAGTTTATATCGTGATTATATAATATTAAATTTTGATTCCATTTAAAAACTATCATGATAAATTTAGAGGAATAATGCACTAAATACCATTTTTTGGGTTGAATATATTTTCTAACTTGTATTTAGTGACGGTTTGATGTTGAAAATTTTCATAAATTAATGCATAAAGATTTACGCTCAGTGGCCATTGGTAAAATGCTTTATGCAATAAAGGTTTCAAAAAGAGACATAATGTTTACCTCATTTATTTGTTTATCTAATTCGGTTTTGGTGACGACATATCTTTAAAACAACCTAACTTCTTAGGTTTACGTAAACTTATAAAAAGTCCAAAATCGCTTCACACCCCTATATAAAAAGACTCCACTCCGATTAATTGCTACATTGTGCCCACGCACGTCTCTAGAATATGTGTATGCCGAATTTCGAGGCTCTTTCGAAGCAAGCGACGACATTTGTTGAATAATTTTTGCATCCTTATTACTTACGTCACAAAATCGACAATAACCTCCGTAACGGGTATTATGATATATTCGTTGTTGCACTAAATAAAGCAAAATATCTCAGCGCCCATGCCCTATTTACCTCAAAACCGCGCAGTGACATCGAAACTATCGATTGTTTTCGGCTTAGCGACACTCCACACGCCGAAAGCTGACTAGTGTATGGGGTCAAGGACGCGCACAAGAGATGCGGTGAGACCGCGGAATGGTGACCGCTAAACCGGGTGTGGGATTAGGTCTTGTTTGCCGCAGTGCGCTCTCTAGCGTTTGCGTCTCGTCCGCCGTTTGGAATAGGAAACTTTATGGAACCGCTTTCCCACACAGTCGTCGGATTCCGAGACTCGTTAACGGCTGCGTTCCTCGACACGAAGTGAAGTGGTTTGGGGAGGCGGGTAAGAGAAAGGCGATGTCGTCGGTCTAACGCCTCTATTTACAGCGCGTCGCATTATTAAGTTCAGAACGCGCAAAATGTTTCAGTTGACACAGTGTGCTTTGTGTGGGGCGGTGAATGCGACAGCCGTGTAATGGAATGAAAATATGTGAAAAATTGAAATTAACATGTTTGCAGATAAAGTGGCTAATGAAGTAAATGACTGAATATTACACAAATTAGTGAAACTTCTGTGTAGTGGGAAGTATAGTGTTACAGATGAATTATTGATGGTTACAAGACATGTTTATTCATGGTGTATTTAAGAACAAGGAAATATATATTTTTTTCGTAATTATAAAAGAGAGGATATCAGTATGTTTTTCTTCATCCTGGTTCCTAGCTTTTCTATCTAGGTGTCGACGACCTCAAAAGACGGTTATCACGTCTCCAGTACAATGTTTGACAGAAACCTGTTATCTCTGTTAAATATCCGCATATTTCGTCATTGAAATTCATGTGCTGTATTTCAGAAGCTGGAACATCACTTTGATGGCCACGAGCAAGTCTATCTTGACTTGCTAAATTGAGTAGTTATACAGTTATCGAATTGGTGTTCAACCTTTAAAACAAGTGAGAGTGTTTATTATGTAAAGAGTGTCACTAAAATGTATTGCCTAGGTCTAAAAAGTTGTTAAAATGCAAGATTACAATTTCTTTCCAGCTCCCCCATTAATGGGAGAGAGTTACATTTTCAAAACATTACCTCTTAGAAATTAGATACAGTTGATTCATTTAAGCAATTAACTCCTTCACTATTTCTTTTTCCCACTTCATGTGGGGTCGGCGAATGGGGATGGATATATGATGCTTCGTTTTTGGCTGGGGAATACTCGGGTGCCGGATGCCCTTCCTGCCGCACCTCCCCAGAAGCGGTGATTATGAATGAAATGGGGGTCAATGATTATGAGTGAATGTTATGGTGGAATGATAGGCAGGGGAAACGGGAGAAACCTCGAGAAAGCCTGCCGCGAACACAGCTCCGTCCACCACCTCGGATTCTACTTGGATCGGACCGGGTTTGAACCGGTGTCCCCAGAGGTAGAAGGCGTTAGGTACTACGCCACGGGTCGTCCATTTAAGCAATTAACTGATCGCTAAATTTGTTTGAAAATAAAATGGCTCAAAACTCATCATTTAAAATAATTATTTCGAAAATGTTATTTATATATTAGTATGGTTTCTGTTAAGTGTGTTTGTAAATATTATCAAAATGATGAAAATGCAGTGAACTCAATGAAATTTCAGCAAATAAAATGCTTAATGATATATGTAGTTCTTATATAAGTAGTTTAATTATTTTGTATATCAATTTAGACTCTAAATTTGTTATAGTTTTTATATTCTTCTGTTCCAGGTTTCATGATCATGTATCCTATTTGTCGACATAACGTTCTGAGGTAAGATACAGTTGAAGGAAATATTCAGAATGTTTTTGTGTCATCTTCACCTGTTTGGAATCTATTATAAAATACAGTATCATAGTACACTCTTCTTTACTCGCGCGAGTCTTACTTTGAATACTGATTATTCTCAAACATTTAGTATTTTAGTTGGTATTCTATTAGGGAATTTCAAATACAACCGTGCAATCCGGATGAAAATATGATGGGACATTTTGGAAAAGATAACGCTGAAAAATTTCAACAGAGGCAAAAAGGGACCGAATACAGATATTTCTAAAAATTAATGAAATAATTGAAATTTATTTACCACTTCTTGAAAACTACCCGAGAGTAAGACAATCATTATCAAGTTTAGATTTTATGTTTATTCTGTTTATTAGTTTATTTATTGTTCAGGCATCTAACTTTACATATTGTTGTTGGATATATGTTCATTGTACCTGATCTCATCGCGAATCCAAGCAAGCTTCCAAACAACTTAGAGCATTCTGCTCTCATTGCTCACGATGAGCTCTGTTGTTTTCATTCCTCTTTCCTCTGAAGCCCTCAAACCCTTTAAACCCTTTCGCTTTATATTGAGGTGAAGGAATCTTATCTCTCACATCAAACACACGAGGAGAAGTGGTGAAGAGTTATGATTGATAAAAATCTCCCCTCTACTCTCCTTTTACGTAAAAAAAGGCAACTTTCGGATAGTTGACAATGACGATAAGCCGTAAATCGAATTCGGGTCTCCTGGAAGGGACTCCCTAGACTGTAAAGTCTGTGTGGAAATGGAGAAAGGTTGTGGAAGGTGAACGGGTGTTGTAGTGGTTAACACCCTTGCGATCATAGCTGGAGGCCCGGGTAGGTATCCAGAAGAAAAATATGCGTGGACAAGCGGGTTCACGCCAGGTTTTCTCGGGGCACTGCCATTCCCTGCCTTTCATTCCGCCACAACTTTCACTCACACACATTCGCCTCTCACATTATTTGCACGTCCCCTTTGTCCTTTAGATTCCCATCATTAAGAGGCCGTACGGCACCAGTCTATGGTTGAGTACCACAAGCAGCGCATAGAGAAACCTCGACGCGTTACGGCATGGCAACTCCTCTAATAAAGAAGCAATTATGAGACTATTTGATTCAAGACTAATATAAGAAATTCTACATAAATACGTTCCTTTACCTAAATGTCAAAATATAATGAATGTACGGGAAATCGGAACAAATGCAGTTAGTATCAACGAAGAAACATCTCACAAGTACCTTATGAAAACAACGGTAATCGAATTGAACGTGGATGTGATGCCAATGTTACGTGTTAAACTTCTCGTATCTTTTAAATATTTTTAATTAAATCATTTTCAGTATTTTTTTACAAAACAATATTTAAAATGTTAAGGTTTCAAAAGAAAAACATACTGAGTTGAAAAGTTGTTCATCAATAAAAGATCATGGGACAGTTTCATAGCATTACAAGTGCTTCTTCATTATTGGAATTTGTTCATGGTGGAATAGAGCTGGAATTTTCTCATATTGGTGGGAAGTTTTTTGTGAGTAACCGTATTGAAAAAGTGAAGGTTTATGGAGTTTCTAATAAGTGAGAATTATCTACATGTTCTTGTAATAAGGCTTTTCCCACACGACCATATAAAACAAAATACATCTTAATTTTATACACCTGAAACAATTAATAATTAGATTACACAACTTAATTATTCAGATGAGAGTTTGATATGAACATGGAATACTATCTTTAGTACTAATTATATTAGTTTAGTACATGTGTAAACGTGGAAATAAAAAATACTCTGGTGCAAGGTAATTTAAAATATTGATTGGTGTAATCGAAATTATTGTTAAATGTGGCAAAAATTTAATTTAATGTAAGAACAATTTAATGTAAGAAATTTTGATGGAGGTCGGTATGTAAAAGAATGTGTTTCGAAAAACCCAACATACACGGTTAAAACGATGGTGCAGGTAACGGATTACTAAACACCTGGAGTGGGCAGTCCTTCTGCTTACAGATTTCTTGCGCCTGCGCAGTTCTGCAAAATTGAGATTGTCGCTTAAAAGATATATTACATTTAATCAGTATCCCGTGGGAACCCACGAGGTGACTGTGCGTCTAGTCCCGTCAATAGTTGAAGAGAATTAGTTCCCGCTTATACTAACAGGGAGCGCCAATGACCGGAGTACTATAGACTGTACGGCCGACTGAAGTTAGACAGTTGAAAAGCGACGTCAGCTGTCGTTTGCGAGGAGCCGGACAGGAAGTAAAATACGTATTGTATCTTTATTAAATTCATTCTTGGTCATTTTTCCATACTCAAACGACAAATAAATATTCGTATTATTGAATAGTATGAATTTACCTTGCATTTCAATGCATTATTGATCTACCCAATAAAAAGTCATTTTGACAATGAAACTGTTTTTTATGTAACATCCAATCAGATATTTTACTTCAACAATAAGCTGTGTTTTTTTATTGACTATTACTTAATCTTGTTGGTGAATTGTTAACATAGGTTTGCTGTGTGCTGGAGAGATGAACGTGTTTGGAGCTCTTATGTTTTGTGTAAACAAATATAATATAAAGAATATTTTGAAAAAACTATTGACGATAATAAAATAAGATGTATTTAAAAATACATTGAGAATAATTGGGAAGAAAACCATTGTCTTCTATGAAAATTCTCATAATAATGCTGCAAAATACAGGAAATAGCTGTTTCGAGATAAAAATTTATTGTGATGAAGAATAAGTCTATTTAGTATATATAACGATATAGTACATAAGTTGTTTTGTCATGCAGAGCTTTGTAGCGAGCCATTAGCCACGGATACGTCGTGTCATGCTAATGCGGAAGAAAGTTATTTTGGGTGTCTGTTGATCTTTGAGAATTCAATGGCTGTTGGACTCACGATAAAATAAAACTTAAAAACAAAAATTACTTGTAATATTAAGTATGTCGCACTCATCGGTGTGTGATATTTTTTAAAACACGTACATTATTCTTTAGCAATTTTGAAACATTGCATTGTCCCTTATTCATCATGTCCTCCGAGCGACTGAGTTCACAAAAATTAATGCTATTAATGTGATGCCCAAACATAGAAATGTATACATAGGTATGGAATGAGGGGAATTACAGACCTGTTATAACTTTTTATTAAACATCTCTTTAAAACTATGTTTCTTAAAGATGAAAACATATAAATATCTGTTACACTTCAGATTCTGTATATTTGATCAAAATTGATCTAGTCACCCATCCAAATTAAGCTTCTTTAATAGTGTTTGATACTTTTAGTAATGTCAGGAAAAATGAAATAGAAAAATTGAAATCGAGTGGAATTGAAAGGAAATTAAAATTACAACCACACGTGAACTATCGTTTGAGGCGTCGACCGTATGACTACCAAAGGTACCATCGCAGCCAGACCTTGCTCCTCATCTCTGTAATGGTATCCAATGCCACGGATTCAGCAGCGCACATGTCAGAGTTGGGGGAAACCGATATTATCTTCTGGCTGCTAGCTCCGCTTCTGAGGCTCATGTTGTGGGGTCCACCGCTGGGTAAGAGGCGGGGACAAAACAGGAGGAACAGGGAAATAGAGGAGCGTCCTTGTCATAAGTTGCGATTAGAGTGGGAGAATTCATTATCTACCAAATGAATTATTGCTCAAACCGTATTGGCTTCCACATGCTACTAACGAAATTAGATTTCTGAGATGTTTTACTATGTTGTGTGGATCTAGAATTCTTTTTTGTGGATAACGTCATAATTAGAAAGAGCGGAGTCGAAATCCTTTGAAAATGTAATGATACACGTAAGTAGCACATTTAGAATTAATATATTCCCAAAGTGATTAATCCTTCAGGTGTTTTTAATACAGTGTTCAATTATTTCTTACTTGGGATTAAGAAACTTACTCTTGGATAAAGTCGGTATTACACTGTCAAATTTTTATGTGATTTGTCTATTTTCATATCACAGATATATAATCAAAGGTATGAGATAGGTTCTCTCAACGAGAATGTATGTCATAGGCATATGACCATAGCTCGACCTTTTTTAAAATTTTCCATTACACGAACATATGTTTCATCTAAGTTATTTGATAATTGACATGACATAGAAATATGACATTGTAACATTGGTCTCATCCAAGTGTGTCTTAATCCCAATATTAGAAGAAATAAGAAATAATTGAACACATGAAAGTGAAGATAAAAGGTGAATCACTTTGTGAAAATATTAATTTTAAATGAACTATTTACGTTTGACATTGTTATAATTTTTTAATAAACAACTTTTACAACGTTTCGAAAGAATACATATATTCATTTTAAAGTAAACTTTTGTTATAAAATACAATACCATTCACGGATTATGAAAATATCATATATTCGCGAGGTCTAATATTGTAATTTTGTATAAATAATCTTATGAGAAGATTATTACTAACATATAACTCACATTCATAAGTGCATGTGTATAGAACAAATGCGTTTGATTTGATTTGATTTAATATGAAAATATCACATATTAGCGAGGTCTAATATTGTTAATTTTGTATATATGTGAAGAAATTCGCTTTATAATACTAAAAGTCTTAGGATTAGACCAGTAAGCACACGCCAACAAGTTGGTATTCTTAGTGACTGTCTTGTTCGCAGGTCTAATCCCAATACTAATTACGGAGATGTCAAGAACTTTCACATTTCATAGTCCATTTGCATTTGCGTTAATGAAATGAAACGTGAATTTTCAGTTCTGTAGGGTCTTTCAATACAAATACAAGTATAAAATATAATAATTGGTCATTTTAATGGACTTTTCTGGGACATTGAAATCTACATAAAGTGATTGATGAAGTATATTATGAGTAAACAGTTATTTTAGGACCCAAATAAAAGAATTTTAGGAGTATTATTTGGTTGAAGAACATATAACTGAAAAAGAAAAAAGAAAAGAATTTTTTTGCGACAGTGTTCGCCAGCAATTAAAGGCTCTCTTGCAGTAATGGAAAATTTTAAAATATTTCATTATATTAGCTGATCAATAATTGCATACTTTTTATTGACGTTATTGATTTCGATAAAAACTCGTACAGAAGAGAGTTAAAAGTAAACGGTTTGTGTCATACCTGGGGTATTCGCATTTCGACTTATAAAATGAAACTCCGGAGTTTAGGCAACCCGCTGAACTTTAAGTTAATTGGAGCAACATTTTTCAAACACGAGAAAAAGATGTCAAGGGCGTTACTGGTAATATTAGCGACCGTGAAATAATGAACACCTTTTTGAACACGCAAACAATAACGAAATAATCTTATGAGAAGATTATTACTAACATATAACTCACATTCATAAGTGCATGTGTATAGAATAAATGCGTTTGTTTTGATTTGATGTGGTGAAAGTAATAGTGGTGTAACACAATTTAATGAAATTTTGAGAAACGAAGTATTTTACTGAAATCACTGTAGAAAATGCAATGGTATAACATTTATTCGTATAAATTAAACTGCTTTGTAGTAAATTAGTTAAATTGTGGTAATCCAAAACTTATTATAAGGGTGGTTTAGATGTTAAATTGAAATACACTGTGTTTCCCTCCAAGGGATATAAAGGTTCTAACAGGTATGTGGAAGGAAAAGTGTCGTATGTATTAGTTACACCACTTTTCCCTTAAAGGTTTGGTTGCAGTGGGCTCACTAAAACTATCAATCGTAACATCAAGTTCATAATTTCATCCAGCTTTACAATATACAATCTAATGAGAACAGAGAATTCCTTAGTGCTGGAAGTAAAAGAGGGATAGGTAAGACTTACACCACTGTTCCCACTAGCACAACACATTTGCCTTGCCTGTCAAACAAGCTGTTAACTATGCGGCTAGTAATATACGTGCGATATCCTCACCTATTCATCCCATGTAATAGATTTAACTATGGCGAAAATAGGTACGACTGTAAGTCAAAACTTAAAAAAATATTGTTACACCTCTTTTTCTTTCACTGACCTATTGAAAATTGTCTTAATTTTTGTATCAATGTTACGAGCAAACAAGAGTACATTGGTTTCAAGTGGTAAAAGACAATTCCTGTGTTTAGTTTACTCAATAGTTTTAAGTAGTTGCTCAGTTTTAATTAACTAATGGAGTTATGCTTATTGTGCAACAGCAAAACTTTCTGTAATTAAGATTTCATTGGATTTAATATGACCAATTCTGTGTGTCAGACAAAAGTTTTTTTTCTTGGAGCTTTAGGGTTCGTCGACACAAAAGTTACCAACGATCTAATACATTAATTTTACATTTCGCATCATGTGTTAATGTAATTATGAACTTCTAATAAATAAATTTGTTAGTGTTTGAGATCCTGTATTCTTTTTTGCACTTCGAATTCACGTATTATGTGTCGGAATATTTTTCGTAGAAAAATATGTTGCTAAGTCTTGTTTTTATTTGTTATCACCACAGTATATTGCGTTACATGTACATCTTTTTTGCATCCAACGTAATCAGGTGCTCAGCCAGTTGATCTCAAAATTTCTCCTCTAAGCTTCGTGGACATTATGTAGTGCAGAGATAGCCAGCGACTCTACTATACAGGGTAGAAAGAAGTGGAGAGTAGAGACTCGAGTGCCACCACACTCCGCCTGAGATAAAGCAGCAGTTCAATCACGGAAACAGCGTTATTCACTGAGCAGAGTAAACGAGAATAACAAACTTAATAAACTCTTGGAAAGTATCCTTAATATTCAAGAATTCAATAATATGTATGTACTTATTTATTTTTTAGGCCGAATAAGGAATACGATGACGAGTGCTAGGAAGACCCACTTCCACGTGAGTTTACTCACTAGACACATCGTGAAACGTTTCGCGAGGAACAGCGTCGAGATGGAATCTATATTGCTCCATTTCCAAGTATTACCACTGTGGTGGTAAACCGATAAACTTTTGAACCATCACAGCCATATGAACTGACATAGAAGTGAAAAGCCATACATTTTTCTGGCCCCACCGGGAAAGGAACCTTTGATGTCTCGGTGGCGAGCGAGCGCGCTAGCCTTGAGCTACCGTACTTGAGCTATATAATAATTATAATAATAAAGAACATTTTCATTCTCACATAAATAAATAACGGGAAATTTTACAATAGAAGAAATCAGGATAAAATGAGGTGACAATAAAAGAACGATCGATGAAAATTAGCAAATATATTTACACTGCCTCTTCAACTACAAAATCTTTGACTCTCGAGATGTAAGACACGAGCAGATACAATTATCGCAATAACTTTAAAAGATTTATGCGTAAGCCTAAATCTCAAACGAGATTTAGTGAGCTTTATTTTAAAAAAAGAGAGAAGATGTTCGCAGGTGTAAGCACTGACGAATGTCGATATGACTTCACCAGCAAACGCACGAAATTATCGAAACTTACGGAACAGTTCTTTATAAAACTATGTTTAACCGTTTGTTCTCTGAATATTGCATTTAAACAATTGACACATATCATAACAATACGTGCCATTTGTAGGGAAGAAAGAACATTTCAACATTGGCATCAAAAGGAATTCAAAATAAAGTGCCTTCAAGATTATCAAAATCATTGAAACGGTGGGTGAATGTTTCCTTCATGTCACCAAGCGTATTGCCATATTTCGTCTCATTTACTTTTCCGTATATTTAGATAAAATTAAAATAATAAAAATTGTCGCTGAAATTCTGGCTCTTCCAGAGGAGAGCGCATTTAAAGTCTTAACATTTGCATTCATATGAAAAATGAGGTAACTCGAATGACAAACATGTCAATTTGTGTTGTATCTTTTGCGTACCAGAATCTTTTTGCAAATAGTGCATTGGAATTCATCCCCCTTTGGGTGCCTGAAAAACTATAAGCGCCACTGCCAGACGAACTTATTACGAATAATTTTCCCCTTTCAAACATATCTAGAAAACAATATACCAGGATCTTCTCCGACAAGAAAGTGAGTGACCTCACCACTGCGCGCGCGACCATCCCATTAGTGAGGCGGTGTATAGAAATTGCACTTAGCATGCACGCGTAGTGCACACACACGTAACTGTAGCCATCCGACATGTAGTGGATGTAAACGGAAAGTACGTACAGGTGTTTTTAATGTAAACAAATTCTGTTCTATCTGCAGATTTGGATTGTGAGATATAATGTGCTATAAAATGTGAATTGAACAATCAAAAGTATATTTGAAATCAGGTTAGTGACAAAATATTTTCAGGAACATATTTAGGGAAAAATTAAAGAAATAGTATACAATTTTCACGAGAAGTATCGAATTGACGAAAAAGTATAGAATGTTTCTTGATAATTTCAACAATTGAAATTTTGTATTAAGACGAATAGATTTAAATGAATTGAAATATATAAGGATGATAAAAATATATTGAAACATCTTCTTTAGAAATAAAATGTTATACCAATGCAGGTAGACGATTACGCGAGTAAATTTATATATTTTGTTGATTCAGAAATAACTCTCACTGTTTCTGGTGCTCGGTTCCAGGCACGCTAATATTTCACATATCACATGAAAAACTAATTTTTAAGCTTTTCTGACTCGTGACCTTTTACGACAAAGCATTTCTTTTGTGAAACATTTTTATTCGAATATTTATTTCTGTGTCCACAGTTCTGTGAACAAACCAAACGGAGCTTTCCGAGAGAGAAGAAATATAAAATATGGAGAAACAAAGTGCTGAGCAAATTTTTGAGCCCGAGGCAGACAAAGTTGGAGTTTGACATAAAATGGCTTTTAGTTCGTGTACTTCACTGCGAATTCAGGGTCAGTTTTTAGATAATGTTTGATTTTTTAACAAGTATTTGTTTCTTGGCGTACTAGTTTCATGTCGAGGAAACTATAGATGTTTTACCTCGAGATGTGGTGCATAGTAGAAATATTTGTCATATTATGTCAATGACAAACAAGGTATCACCACTGAGTTCATTTTTTTACTTAATTATTCTTTTTGGGAAAAACAGAAAAAGGTTTACGCATTTATTTTTCTACAAGTTTGGCGTAATTCAAAATACATTTTTTTTGTATTATTTACGCAAACATTTGTTTATGACAATTCAATGCAAAGTATACAATATTGTATGTGAATTCACTTAAAACTCGATTACCAAATTTTTGAATTCTAACTCAATATTGTTGACCCATTTTTATTTGATTGAAACGTCATTTGCGATAAAATAAGAAAATTTAAAAAATGATATTTTTTCTCTTAAAAATGAAAAACTTGAAATTAAAATACTATTATCATTTAAATTTCCAAGGTTTTCCCTACCCCTATTTTTGAAGATTTTAATAAAACAATTAGGTGAAATCAGTTTCAAGATTTTCGTCAAAACGGTTTCTCTGAGTTTCGAAAGACCTGAAGGGATAGTCTGGGAGATTCTCTATTTTTTTTAAATCTTATAATTAAAGCGATCTTTCTGTATTGTTATAAATAAATAGTTTTATAGATAATGAAACTAAAAACCATAAAACTATATTCAATATTTACTCGTGAAAAAGATAGAAAATACAATTTACATAATATTTCATTGAATTTAGTCATTACGTTATATCTCGTCATTTCATTATATCTCAAATGATACATTGTAAGACTTTATTATGTTGCCCATTGCAGCAACATGATAACACCTTATAACATGATAACCTTATAATTTATCATTCTTTAATAATGTTGCCAATATCCCACAATTACTTAGTTATGTCTCGAATTAAGAGGTACTTTCATCATTACGGTTTGTATTTTCCGAATAATCTATAGTTTATAATAATTCTTACTTGTGAAATAACATTTTTGTGTTTTATTAAATACAAATTTCTTTGTATTCTGTTAATGTTATGTCAAGTACCGAGCTACTTTTATTCTTATCTTAGAAGTGTGCTGAAATGTTTATATTAATCCACGTCTGCCTCCGAGTCCTTGATCTGAATTGATAGCATCGTCCTTTGCTTGCTTCCGGAAAGTTAATTAGATTATTTATCCTCCACGTGGTCATACGTAGTTTACAGCTGTTTTTTTGTAATAAATTTATTTTTCTAATTTACTTCATGGAGTTTATTATTTTATAATTGTCTTTAATACACAAAAAATAACAACCTTATTTCGATATAAAAAGCAGCTATACAATAATTAGTTCTCGTAATGCAGTAGCCGGTAAAAATTTCGTGGATTCATCTACATTTGAAACATTCGGCCAGTAGAAGTCAAATTGTCCCAGAAATTGTCATATCACCATGTCTCCAGAAATGCAGCAACCAGTCAGCTAGTGAACTTGCGGAAACCCTTGTGGCTAAGCTCATGTAGCCTACACCTACGCGTCCAGCAAAGGCCATGCAGGGACCTGCAGGCTCAAGCCTAATCGACTTCCCTGCCACAAAGCTCCCCAGCTCTAGCTTGCCATATACCTCCCCTGCATTCAGACACTTGCCACCTTCGCTAGTCGCCTCGCAGCTATGGCTTGTGCATGTTCACTACACAATGTGCATAAATTACGAATATTCGCTTTTACCGTTTATTTATATTTCTGGAAATAGCGAAAAGGAGAATGACGAGATAAGTATTCCGTTCTGCTCGTGTTTCCCTGTTACCTGTATGTGTTCGTATTTCCTCGCCAATATGAGAGGAAGAACTCGGACTATTCCATTATTTGATTAAAATAATGTAACTCCCGGAAATCGTATTGCGAAAGAGGGGTCTACGTGTTTCGTAAATTAAAAAAATACGGATTCATTGTATGGAGTAACTAGTTATTTCTCGTTTTCGTTGTACCTGTGCATACAAGAGAGATATCCAAATTTGATTCAGATTTAGATATGAACTAATACTAGATATTTACGTAATAGTATTTTCATTATATGTGGATAACATATCTGTATATATGGTCTTTACTTTGCCAAAATTATGGTTACATTGAGACTACGCGAGGGGGTATTTTTTTGTGCATATTTGGGGAAAATTCTAAAAGGACTACATCATAAGTCGATTTCAGTGAAGTCCTCCTGAAATTTAAAATTTTATGTAAGCAAATCCTGCCTTGCAGTGACAAATCAGAGTGTGTTCAGGCGCAAGTATAAATTATTCATTGCTGTTATATTAATGATTTTATAAAATCTCATTTTATCCAATTTTTTAATATTTGAGTACACTGACAAAACTATTTATTTACGTGAAGCGCTAGAGGACCTTGCCGAGGTGAGACGGAGGGCCTCTTCACTAACCTTTACATGAGGAAATGTTTGAATATTCACGATATGTTAATGATTAATTAGTATAATAATTATGTCAGCATTGCCATTATGGATGCGTTTACGCTGCCACCTCACTTTTTCGCTCGCTCCACACTAGGAGAGCGCAGGTTTGATCCTTCGCATGGCCTTGAGTAGTAGCTTTCAGGGTAGCGGGGGTACTTTTCTACAAACTGTCTCACTATCGGAAGAAAAATAACAGATATCTTAGTTCGCACTTTTACAGAAAGTGGTTCATATGATCGCTAGATCAGGGTTTTTCAACTGGCGGCCCGCGGGTCACATGCGGTCCGAGGGCAATTTTTCTACGTGTATAAAATGTTTCCTACCTTTGAATTTCACCCCATGTTAGAAATTAATTTTAAATAATTTTTAAGCAATAAAATGATTAAGCCTTTTTTAAAATTAAACTATGCCTATTCTTTCATACTTATTTATGTTTTCTACTGGCAGAATTTTCTGAAATTGGCCTATTTTTAAAGTGCGACCCGCAATTAACCCTAAGTTTTTAATTTGGCCCTAAAACCCTTACATGTTAGAAACCTCTTTTCTAGATGTACAAAACATAGCTTATTTAATCTGCATAGACAAGTTAGCGAGCAAAACAAAAAACAACCCGGAAAGGTCTTAACATAAACAATTCTTAATTCTCTATTAATGTATGCTACCCTTCCCTCAATATGGAGATGACATTGAGATTGAATAGGTTTGTAGGTATGTACCAGTTCACGCCCACAGATAAAGGTCGGCACTTCTTGAGACTCTCAGCCGGAGTTTCTCTCATCTACTCGTATCAGTTCGGTACTTTACGTTCCCCAGCAACTGAACATTTATCCTTACCGATTCCCTTTTCTAAATGAATAAATTATTCGAATTCTACAACTTTCTGAATTCCATAAATGTTGTTTGTAAGTATTCGTATTTGTCTTTTCACGCGCTTTAAAGAACTGTGGGAGAAATATATAGTTTTACTAAAAAGCAATTAAATAGTAAATATCGCTGCAGCCAGTGGCGGATCTAGACCGTATTCAAGGGGGGGGGGACTAACCGAGGAGCATTTTTGTTTAAAAATTATGGTTTTACAACACAAATTTTATAAATATTACCCTTAAATAAAATGCATCAAATAAATAATTAATAATTAAGAATCTGATATTATTAATAACAATAATAATTATTTATTGAAGTTATGAATGTGGTATTATTAATATCATTAATCTAGTATTATTAATTTTATTAATATAGTAGTATTAGTAACAATAACAATTATTAATCACGTAACACGTTTACAAAATATTCCATTTATCAACTTCAATTTGATCTGTTTAGAGTTCAGGGCTATAGCTCCCTTAGCCCCCTTAACCCCCTCCCATAGATCCGCCACAATCTGCAGGTAATATTGCTACGAATCACTTAAATACTTCGACGTAAACTTTGTCCACGACAGGTTTAAAGTTGTTCGGGGAGAGTATTATAAAATATAACTAATTTAAAAAAATGATAATACCGTTGATACAGCTGTAGTTGTTACTATCATTGTGACGACGTCCTTCCGTAAATTTAGAGGTCTTAACATAAACAATTCTTAATTCCCCATTAATGTATGCAACCCTTCCCTCAATATGGAGATGACATTAAGATTGAAAAAAGGAGGAGATGAAAAAGAAGAGAACTGAACACAGTTAGAGGCAAAGCTCATACCGAGGAATAATGAGTGAACGGGAGGAATAGGAATTGAATTATATAATGGATTATAGTATTAAATAAATAATACAAATGATATTTTCTATTGAGTTCAATCAGATATTATACGAGTTTCCTTTCCCTGCTCATTTGTCTCAATGACTCCTCCGTAGAAGTACTGGGACACCTTCGAATGAAAATGGGCAAGTTTGTCTCATTCTTTTGACATTCTAGGTTTCCAGGCGCATATCACCTCGGCGTTACTGAAGTCGATTAACGAAATCAATATACTGTTAGACCTTTGGAAGAACTTATGTCAATAATATTGTCTTCAATGTAAGTAAAACAATTCCTAGAGTGGGTTACATTCTCGTTCATCGCCATAAGTTCTGTGTGGATTATTGCAAATAACATACCATAAATTAATAAAAATATTGAAAGTTTATGAAAAAAGTTGCAAGGTTGACCTAGAAATTGCTGCGAGAATTACACGTGCAAATGTCATGTCACTTCTGTTACGTTTTTGTGACGGAAACACATGTTTTTGTTTTATATTATGTTATAAAATTGTCCTATTTGACCTCATTGTTTAATGAAATATAAGTTTTGGAAGTCGTTGACAAGAATTGCTATAATCATTGATCTAATGATTTGCTGTCATCTACGGAAATGTACGGAAATCCCTATGTTTATTCATCCCGTGAAAATCCAAGTCTTCGTTAAAGAGTATTAACATCTGGCACGAAACAAAACAAAGCGGAGTGGTCCGAGTAGATAAGCCACGCTAACTAGAAAAGCTTGCCTTGAATGAAAGTTATTGTTAGATCAAGCAAAACAGCGGTGTAAGGTATTAGAAGTATTTAATAAAAAAAGGGAAGTAAAGTATGGGATATTGAAAAGAATAATTAGAAACAGATAAAGAGGTGACATGAAAACAGTGAAATCACGGTGCAAGATAAAAATGAAATACAACTAAGGCAACTGGAATCTAATTATGATATACTTAATTCAAATCATGAACGAAGTAAAGAAAACCATACTAATGAAGACGTTGTGAATCGCAGATATGATAAGAAAAATCACACGTTTCATGGACATGATGTATGAATGACCGTTTATTGTTGAAGTTCTTTGTCTCAGGTCGTCTGGGCACCACTCATGATGCCTGAGGTCAGCAGGAACCTGGGCGGGGCCGCCGCCACTGGGGCAGGTCAGGCAGGTCACTGGGCGCGCGAGCGTTGAAGAGCGCGCAATCAATACAGCAGCGCGGCGGCGGCGGCAGCGGTAAGCGGAGGAGGTTATGGAGGCGACACGAGGTTAGATATAGAATGCGCGAGCAGCACAAGCGGCACGATACGCACCAACACATACGGAGGGATGTTAGAGTGAAGATGGTAGTCGCAATAGATAGGAGTATGCGTGGGGGCGCGGCGGCTCGAGGACCCGAGACCCGCCTCCCTATCCCAACCATCATCATCAGTATTGTATTTATTTGTATTTGTATTGAGATATTGTAATGTTAACTGGAATATGTACTAAAATTGAGAAAAGTGGAATAATACACGAACGTTTCAATTTCTGGCCAAGATTAATTTCTGCGAAGTGAGAACAAATATAAGAATTGGTGAGTCGAAAGGAAGTTATCATAGAGGGTTGAGATCGAGGGAAGATTCCTTTCAAAAAGGTGAAAGTTTCAAGAGTAAGAAAGAGAAGTTATAGATGAGAGGTTTCCGTTGAAGTGGTGAGTGAAGTTTCAATTCGATGAAAGAGGGGAGAAGAAGTTATGAGGACTCACAATGAAAAGCGACCCAAGAAAACTGGAATGAAATGAAAACAGTAAATGAAGGAGACGGAGATATTTCACTAACTATTGATGGAAACGCAAATAAATTAATAGATTGATATATTTAATGAAGATCCACGAGATCCATTTATGTTGAAACAAATGTGTTTACAATATCTTCCTCATACCCAGAAACCAATTAGTTGATATTATGTAATTAACATGATGGTACATGAATAAGTAAAAATTAAAGTATAAAATAAAATTATATGAGATACATGAGCCACATTTTTATATTTTCAATGTTTTATGTTATTGTTTTGAAATATACTTTTGAATGAAACAATAGTTATTTGAGTCGCGTTCACCGGTATCCTGTTTTGTGCTTACGGCTATCGCTTCACAAACAGTTATCAACATCTTTCCTTGCCACCAAGCCATCTGATCTCATACCATGTGTATATACCCTCCGGAAAATGGTCATTGAACTACCGACTCTCACTTCCCTTCCTCCCTTCCCTCCCCACTTCGCTACGCAGCAACGCAGCTTTTGAGACTAGTTGTGATACTAAGGGGGTAGATACGAGGCACGTCCAGATAATAAGAATACTAGATTTTTAATTTTTTTGAAACATTAAAAAAAAAAGAAATCAGGTTTTGTTGTTCAAGATGTCGGCTATTTTTCTACGTAGTCACCTTCTCGTTCTATACAATTTGTGAACCGTGGCACAAGCTTTTTGATGCCCTCTCCAAAGAATTCTCCCGCCATCTCCGTTTTCCAGTTCAAGACTTCTTGTTTCACTTCCTCGTCGGTTGAAATTTTTTTCCACTCATGTGAGTCTTCAGGGAGGTGAAAAGATGAAAGTCTGAAGGCGCCAAGTCAGGGGAGTATGCAGGGTGGTTCAAAATGTCCCAACCAAATGTGTCCAAAAGCGCCTTGGCGGCGTTGGCCATGTGCGGGCGAGCGTTGTCATGCAACAAGCACACTCCTTTCGTCAACATTCCCCACCGTTTGTTTTAATTGCTCTCTTGAGTTTCTTTATTGTCTCACAGTATCGTGCTGTGTTAATCGTCTCCCCTTGAGGCAGAAATTCGATCAAAATGATTCCTTTACGGTCCTCAAAAATGGTTGCCATGATTTTTTTTGTCCGAAATTGTGGTTTTGAATTTTTTGGCTGATGGGGAACCTGTGTGACGCCATTGCGATGATTGTCTTTTTGTCTCAGGTGTGTAATGAGCTACCAAGCTTTCATCTCGTCACAATTGAGCTAAGAAATCTCACTACGTAAGAGAACAACAGATATGTCAGTTTACAATCATCCGCCCTTCTCAACCTCCGTCTCAGAGGTCAACACTTCCTTTTTGCGGACCTCTTACGCATTTAGGCGATATCACGAATATTTCTCATTCATCCAAATACCTTAAAACAGTTTTTACCCTCGGGTGGGGTTTCTCTCGGGTATGATTCTCATTTATAATTCATAGGGTCGATTTTCTATTAGAAGAGGTTATTCATAATATGTGTTTCCATGTTGCTCTATTGCTAGATGGTTTATCATATAAGTTAAATATATGTACTTAATTCAATTATTAGTAGTTCTTGTAGAGTTAGCATGAACTCGCACGAAATATTCGTTCAAAATTCGTGATAAAAAATACATGAAGATACGTAAATAAAGAGTACCTAATCTGCTCTCTTCCTCAATAATGTCTCTGAGCGTATTTATTACTATTTAAAAATAACACGATTTAACTGCTGTTTGAACGGAAACATTAGAAGCGATCCGTGGGCCATTCCAAATTTCATATTTCGCTCAGAGACCGATATGTCATCAAATCAAATCAAAAATAAATTGAAAATAAATTGAAGCTTGATTTATTAACACGATGTTTTAATTTAAAACCTATACTTCAATATTCATAGATCATGCATCATAGGCACTTAGAGTCAGTACTTTGGAATATTGTTATAAAAAATTGGATTATTTAGTCATCTAATCTTTTCTACGAAATTTAAGTAGCACGCTTCGATTAAAATTGTAAAAAGGTACATTTTTCAGTTTTATTTTCATGTTAGGGCAAATTTAAACATTTTTTGTTTAAATTACTGTTGCCCACTTATCCAAAGCCAATGTCTCAGGTATTTGAATTATGCATTGTTAATGCATTCAAATTTTGGTTTCAATAGAGAGGAACAGTCCCAGTCGTATACAGCACTTGTACTTAATTTAAAAAAAACGCAGCTTCAGCGCCATCTTTCACCAGATGTTCTTTTCCTTGAAATATTAAATGCCTTGAAACCTTAAAAATGTGGATAAAGTTTTTGCGTCTGTAATCAGATTAAATGTTTTGCATCTATCACTTTCCCCTGTCGCACAAAAAATTTAAACTAATCTCGAAAGAAGGTAGTTACTGTACAGAACTGCATGTTAATTAACGATTTGATGACCTAAATTTACAATTGCTTTAGAATTTTGATTTCTTTTCTTCATAGGTTGGAATGTTTTTTTGAACTACTATGCCCAAAACTATTCTTTTTTTATTACCCCCTAAAATATTAGTCTGTATCCGCCCCTGCGTGAATAACGAGCGCAAATACAGTGATTTGTTATTGTATATTCCTTAATGGCAAAGTGCTAATGATTTTTTACTTAATCCAATACATTTTTCTATTTTCCTGATTTTTTCTATTAGTTTATAAAGCCATATAAGGCCGTGAAGGAATATTTCACATAGATGAATAAACAGCATTTAAAATTTATGAGTGTTAGTTTATATTAATTTTCCTATTAAACTAAATTTAAAAGGAGACATATTTATGTGTGAGTGAAATGTCTTCTATACGTGTCTGCGTGTTCATACATTCATGTTTATCGATTGGTACACTCACTCTCAATTCAAAACAATTTCAATATATATATATATATATATATATATATATATATATATATATATATATATATATATATATATATATAT
>NNCF01128804.1:158076-188815 GCA_002313205.1 Laupala kohalensis
TATATATATATATATATATATATATATATATATATATATATATAAAAGCGTACACTTACGTATGAGAAGCAGAATATTGTAAAACAAGATAAGTCAAATATTGCATCAACTATGCATATTGGCAAATTTATATCTCTCGAAACGAGAAATCTCTCGTCCTTGCAGGTGAAAAAATTGTTTTACTTGATGACAACTCATTCCCAACACGACGAAAGCGGATTTTCTGGCGCTCCGTCGGAAATCAGCTGTGCTCTGCGCTCAGCTTGAAATCTCGGTAACACGACAAGGGAGGTATATGTTGCCATTTGCAGGCGTGTTTTTGGTTGGCGTGGTCGTGCTAAGGATAACACGTTCACGCGCTCATGCATGTTACATATGATAATTCCATTTCATTATAGAACCTCTGTGCTAGTCTCATTTACATGGTGAGCCCTCTTGGGAGGCCTGTGAATGTAGATTGCAGCACGCTATAAGAGGACGCGGACAGGATCAAAAGGACTAGATGTATTAGTGGACGGTGTCGTGACAAAGGACGCTCACTGATTGCTGTGAGACCACTTACTATCATTTTGCTTTCAATAATCTACTTTGGTGGTAAAGTTAATAGTTTTCCAACACTACATGTAGAGTAAATATTCGTGAGTTAGTTCTCGAGGTCAGGGAGATTCATATAATCAACATGTTATTTTGTTGGAATGGATTCCCATAATGGAATATATATTAACAAACTAAAAACAAATTCTTGTGATTTAGAAACGAGAAATCAAAATTTTCACGTGATATAAATGTTTGACAAACACATTTACAGTTTTAAGAGACGGTTTGGAATGAAAAAATATTTTTTGTTGGATCAATGTTTGATAATAATGTTCATTCGATGTATTCTTTTTTATGTCTACAAAATTCTCCAAAGTTTTTGGAATTGATTCTAAAATTTTCAAATTTGAAATAGTTTTTCGAGATTGTATATTAGACCTACTTTTCTTGATAAGGAAGATTTTTGATCTCTTAAGTGATTTTAAAAAAACTTAAAATCTCGTAATTTAACTTTTAAATTATAACGTTTTGTTACTATAATTTGTAATACACTATTCAAATAATGTCCTGTCATATCTTGTAAGTAAATAATCACTTTACAATTACTACTCAATTGAGAACTCTTTATGCTGGTTATATTACCATGAAATTTGTCTACTAGGGAGAATATATTCCTTATTGTTTCATTAGTATAAACACGTGTTTGTGTTACACAGATTCCTTACATTATAATGTTGAACAAAATTGAAAATACCCATTGATGAAGGAAGAGTATTTATTGAATCAAGATAGATAACAGTTTAAGATATTCCAATACGATTTGTGTTTAAATAAGAGGTCAAGTAAGGTTGTAGTACCAACAAGATATCGTTGCTTAATTCGCGTTACTGTGCACACTGCAAGTGACAGAAGAGCAACCTAACCTCTCACAGAAACATAATTGGTATCCTCAGCAAATGGGGTGTGGAAATGAGACCACGAGAAAGTGGCGTAAGCTTCTTAGAACGCAGCTAAGCTTTCCATAATTCCAGAATCGCTGTGAAGGCGCTCCACGGAGCTTCTGCGGCTACGGAAGCTTCCGTTGCATTCCTCTTCTCCTACGTCTTTACCTCCGACGCCTCGGCCTGCACTCCCATCCTCCCTCCGCGTAATATCACCGACTGCAACCGTATCGACAACCTCCTCCGGATACAGACTTAACCGTTGTCTCCACCTATCAACCCTGTTCTATTTTCAACGCAATTCCCTTCCAGTTACTTTTTTAGCAATTGGTTTTGCATTACATATGTTCTTTTTTACATTGCGTCCCAGTTTTAGTATCTAGTAGTGTAAATGGTGTCTAAAATTAATTTTCTATTGTAACTGTTTTTGCTCAGAACATTAACTATGCTGTGAATTGAAACACGGGTGAGTTAGATCGTGACTTACTTAAGTTATTCTAATAGTTGGTTTTTTTTGAAAATCCACATTAGTTTGGAAAGTGAAAATATGTGAAACTATTACAAAGTCATAAAAGTATTTGATGAGAGGTAAGATACTTAATCCCCGTGATCAGTGGCTGGTCACTGAATGCCCGTGTCGTGAACTTTTAGTGCATAAATTTTTAAGTATACATTTTCTCGAAAATTTCTTAAAAATCTCTGTTTCACTATTTTCTCTCGTCTTTCAACTTTATCATCAGAAACCTTAGAATTATTTTTAAAAGTCAAAAAAGTTGCAATAAGAAACACTTTAACAACTCTGATTAGTCTCCTCTCACAAAACCACTTCCAAACCATCCTCTGGCGTTTCTGCAAATACTAAGGTAAATGATACACTCCCAACTGCTTTTCAGTATCATTCACCGACCGATTCTTTTGTGTTTCAGCCACCATGTCAATTACAGGAACTGCTAACATCAATTATTGTAAGGGCTGCTTCTAAAGGTATTGGGTTCACAAATGTTACTGGAGTCTCACATTTACTCATGTGCTTCTAATACAACTCTCAATCATCACTGGTTACACTTCGCTAACCAATCCCACTACAGACACCGCTTGTGCACTTCTTACGATCTAGAAGAGTGCTCCCCTAGGGCATCGCTTCACAGCGCTCTCGCTACTTTGCTTCGAAAAGCTCCTCTCTCTTGGAGTCTGCGCTCCAAAGTGCGTTTGAGGATTGGAGCGGCTTGCGACGCTCAGGCGGAAAACACGCCAGCATTCGATGTTCTCGTTGAAAAAAAAAAACTTTCTCAAGGAAATGCGGGAAAGCAATGCTAGAGAGAAACTGGTTGTATTGAATATATCTTACTTTTCATATATTTCATTTCATATACGGTGTATTTGGAAATAATACACTTGAATTTTTAACTTTGATTTTCAATCATAAATGGTCAACTAATATATTAATAAGACAAGTTGGTTTTTGGTTATCTAAAAATAATACATATAATATTATTTTTATATATTATGGTTGATCAGTTTAAAACAATTGATGCAGTATAAGAGAAGTCTAGTCATAAGAAGAGCTCAATCGATTCAAAATCATTATAGCTAGTACTATGTCAATTGGCGTCGATTATATGCATATTTACTAGATACTGTATTAGAATTTACTTTTTTCTGTATTTTAATATGAGTTTTTATAATCATTTTAATTTTGATGTTATCAGTCATTAAAACCCGATTCTCAATGCTGGATTTATTTATTCTCCACATCATGAAATACCCCAATCAAACAACCATTAAAATATTTGTTAGAGGTAGAGAAGTTTCAGTCTCATTGAGAGAGGTCCTTCCAGTTCCCGAGAGACAATCTGCAGAAGTCGGAGTTCAATGACGTCCGCAAACTCCATGCACGGATTCTCAAGGTTCCCCGAGGGAATCTGCAAACGACCTAGAGACTAGCAGACAGTCTTCAGTTCGGCCATACTTAGTGTCCAGGCGAATTAGCAGTGGCGGCTTTGTCCGCTCTTCCGGAAACCCAGAAACGCGAAACATAGCTGAAAGCGAAGGGAACATGTCTGGCGTGCTTGTACTTGCATCTCCCTGTTAGAAATCCGCTTAGTTGCCTCTGGATGATGGTGATGAGGGTGAATCCGAAATCATTGGCATGGTCGTTACAATTTTAGTGGTGATCGAGTATTTCAACGGTGGCAGTGATAACTTGAGAACAGGGTAACGTCCGCATGACTGAGCACGGTGGAAAGGCAATGACGAGAAGAGAGAGATAGAGGACGTTTTCATATAAGCAAACGTCTGGCGGACACCGGCCTGCAAGAGGCGGAAACACAGGCTCTGTCGGAGGCTTTAGGATTAGTGTGTAAACTTAGCCATTGTCTGAGGCGACGCCAGCTTCCACCAAGACATCGTTCCTGACAAGCTGAGGTAGCGGTGAGGTCAAAGTTAACTGAGAAACTCGATTGCCTCGCAACCTCTGTTATTTGCTCTGTTTAGCGAGGCCAGTACAGCTTCGAACGGCTGACTCGAGGTGGGACGAGCAGTGTTAGAATTAGAAAGTGGAATGAAAAAAATATCGCAAAATTGGAATTTAGACGGAAGCAAATCCATAAAAATAGTGATTCCATTCTATAATTATTTAAATTCCAGTGAAATCTTTTACATTTTTTAATACCACGTATTCAATACAATACCAGCTAGTATTCAATTCATTGAATAAAGATGAAACGTCATGTTTGTTAGGAATATTTGAAAATCGTTCGCGTCTGTAAGTCCTCCAATTCCATAGACACAGATTTTCAATAGAAAAATAATAAGAAAAAGAAAATAACGCAGTATTACAAATTATGGTAAAACTATACAGGTGTGTTTTACTCATGTTTTGAATTAATCATTTCCAAAAATATTAAATCAAATTATGTATGTAAATCATAAACCATAATGACGTATGATAATTAGTATCATTTGTTTGTAGAATTTATTCATTGGAAATAATGATCACTAACTATTTAAAGATATATCTTTTATATCAAATAATTGGATAGTTCCCATTGCACCTTCTTCCATTGCAACTGCACTCGTATATCGTCTTCATATTACTTTTGAGTTTTGAAGAAAGAACGATGAAAATCTGAAGAGAAAAAAAGTGTTGGTGTAATAAGTGGGAAGACATGCCCACTTATTATGCCTTTTTTTTCTATAAATGTCTGCGATAGTTTTTGGTTCCACCAAAAAAGATAAAATGTGAACAATGCATACCAATCTTGTAAAACTATTTTCGTGATTATGGTAATCGGACATCCATGGTATTCATAATGTATGACAGGTCGTGAAGAATTGCACAAATTTCAAATAGGAAAACTCTCCAGTAGCTGTGACAAATTTCTTTGGTTTTGGTGCAGAGACGTGTGTGAGTGTGACGGAGAGAAGAGAGAGTTCATTTTCAATTTAAAACTAATTTGATTATTTTTATGGTTGTTAGTTTTGAAAAATAAAGTTAAAACATTACGAATAGTTTGATAATTAAAATCTATTGATTTTTTTTATATCATTAGAATCAGTGTTTATAATTCAACGTTATCAGAAGTTATATCGCGCCGAACGTCTGTAGTTTTACCATCCACACGTGCAATAAATGTTCTGGAATTTAATTCTGTGTCAAGATAAAGGAAGGATTTTCTCTCTCTACGTGTCCTTTTCAATTATATCTCAAGAGAGCATTATAATGGAAACTCAAACACTTTATGAAGTTCTCATTTCAGCAGCGAGAGCAACCCGTTGGAAGAACACGGCGCACACAGATGACAACATGCATTTTTCTCTGCGCTTTTTATCTAGACACGCCATGTGTCGCCGAGCCATTACGGCGAATTTATCTAGATACGCGAGACTCAAACACGTGTAGAGACACTTGCGCTGGAGTGAAATTATACACTGCGCTTTCTGCGGTAGGCACGCGTCAGGTCTCGCGGACAGATGATTACGCGGCATCATGTGACAGATTCTTATCTTAAAGCGTGCGACTGCAGTTTGTTCACTGGGTCGAGGTTATTTACTCATTATTTCCCATACCCTTTTTTCGTGTTTATATTTTCAGTAAAAAAAAAAGCTGATTTTCACATTTGTGTTTATAGTCCAGTCATTAGGTGTTTCTATCCAGAAAGTTTCGGACAAGTAGTGTTTTATGCTTCTATTTGGTTACATCACGTTCTAACGGTAGAATGTTTACATGACAAAAAAGGAACAAAGGAATAGATTACAGGAATTCTTAAATTTTTTTGTAATAAGTATTTTCCTTTAAAACATGCGTGTTTCTTGCATAAGTTCCCCGGCAATCCAACATTTCTCCTTCCCAATTCCCTTTCCCAAGACCAATGGTTAGGTGGAAGCCTGAACTCGCCAAAAGGCATAAATAATTGAAGTCAAAAAAATTAAAAAAACGTGATTTTTTATGCCCTTCCATGTTTTTTCATACTTTCTAAAGTTTTTTGAAGTGAAAAAGTAAAAGCACAGTAACCAGCATCTCAAAATGCATGAAGGAGCAAAGTTTTAGATTTTTTCTAAAACTTACAAACAAAAATGCTGCAGTATAGATATGTAGATTCAATGCCTTCTACCGGGTCTGTACTTCATCTGGGTACTTCATCTGAAAAGAACATGTGTAATTTATAGTAAATTTTGTCTATTTATTTTTACAAATAAATATTTTCTTGGCATAGTGAAATTTTCTTATAATACATCAAATACAAAAAAATGGCGCGATTTTTTGGAACTTTTTGAGTTTTTTTTCATATTTCCCGAACTCTCTCGAAGAAACAAAGTTGAAATTCGTAATCAGCACCCTAAAAACGATACAGGAGCAAATATTACCATTTCCGCAAAATGAATACTGTACTATGTTACACACTTTGAATATGTTTTGCTACTCATCATTATTCTTCGTTGAGTAGTTAGTATTGGGAGAAAAGTAACCAATATAATCCTTCACTTTATGAATGTACGTATAATATCCTATTTTGGGTTCACAAAATATATAATTATTTCGCTTTCACTTCACGGCATCAGCACGTGTTGAAATAAATAAAGATAGCGAGAATAGGTCACCGCTTATCACATTTTGAATAGGAAATATTGTGTTTAACTGAAGAATTTAGTATTAGATTATTATATGACGGATGAAATGTTTAGAGTTACTATACAAGTTCATTTAGAATATGTCGATAAGAAACATTTGGATACAATATTTGTAAACTATAGCCCACACAAAACCCTTTGGGAATTCTTCATAGTGGTCGCAGAATGGGGTTAGAAGGATGCGTTACCATCTGGACGAACAATGACATCTGGGATTAGGAGTATGAGGTGCAAATTTTATATGAAAATACAAACTGGAAAGCTGTTAAATGAAGCTAAAAAGGAATTAAAAGTTCTGTTTTATTCACCATATTAAAGAAATCATCTTGCTTCTATTCTGATTCATTGAGTTACAGACAAGTACATCAAATCATCACTCATCAGAAAGAAGAACATAATAGGAATTAAACATACATTATTTTTCTCTTTCGAGACCTTTTTCTTCCAACCGTTTACCAGCTGTAGGTAGATAACCAAGTTTGCTGAAAATATATAGACTTGCAATTCGCACATTCACTGCAAACTAAGGAAACTATTTTTAAAATTAATAAAATATTTGAAATTGATTCCCAATCAATGAAATAAAACTCGCTGAAATCTCTTATAAATGATAAAATGAACTCTAGAATATTATTTGAAAACTACAATAAGGGAGAAAAAGGGTTTATGGTCACGGTTCAGAGAAAAAGGGTTACAACCCCCCCCCCCCTCCCAGTAGAAAGTATTGAGTTGTCCATAGTTTTCAAGGTTTTTATTCAATATTAACGGTATAAAAAAAGGAACTGTAATGGATCGGGCGCCCGCCGGCGTTACTCCCGATCTCCTGCATATTGATCCTGTGTGTTTTATCATACGGTATAAAATCGTAGTGTACCATTATTAATAAGTCACTTGTTTATTATTATTCTATTTTTAAATACGGTTATTTTAAAGTCTAATGAGAAATTGTAGATTAGCCGAACCTGAAATTGCAAGATTTAATGAAAAATTACAAGAACAATTTTTTTAACAACGATAAAATTATATAACTATCTCAGCAACACTGTGTAAACTTTTCAATGTTCTAGACAACAATTTTGCTAATATAAATTTTCAAAATTGATATTTTCCTTGATAATACTAGAATGTCGCGTAGTTTTACCTTCCAAACAAAAAGAAAGTACTCAGACAAAAGTAAAAACTTTTAAACTCATGTATTATAACTTATAATTAAATAATCTGAAGTTTGATGTATAATTTGTTACATTTTTATAGATAGGAATATTGAACCGGAGGTTCAAACTCGTCTCTATTGCTCTTTGAATCCGATAGTAGTTACATTTTCAAGTTAATAAGTTTCAAGTCAATGATGTGTGAAGCGCTCGAGTAAATATATGCAAATCCACTGAATATGCATATCAAATGACTTATATTAAATCTTACGATAATAAAAGCTTAAAAAGCATTTCACGCTCGTTCTAGTATCACTCTATGTATTAGTTAGACTTTGTGTATTGACAATACTTTATTCCATGTATTCCGTATTTTTTGTTCCATTCTGCAGCTTTGGTTGGATTTTCCGTGATATCGATTTATTATAATAACTTTTAATCTGGAACAAAATATTACCTACTATTTAATATTTTTAATTAATTAATTAATTCAGTTTTGTACAAATTATCAGTTATCACAGCTAAAAAGAGTGTTGATTTTTCATGTGTTCATTGAAACCTAAGAAAATCAAGTTGCTAATTTCTGAGAGCACCATACTTAAGTATAATACACTTGTGCTAAGAGGTCTGCAACATCTCTTAACTAACATCTCTTAACTAACATTACTTATGTCAAAGTGGCAGTTCTACGAACCTCTTACATCTTTGTTGCGGAGTTAACGAGGTCAGCTACAGGGAACCGTCGTGCCGTGTCGTTTGGGTGGCATTTCACACGAAATATCTGGATGAAGACATCGTTGATCCATAGTACATGTTTCCAAAAGTTCCATACTTCCGGGAAGCAGATTGCTCCACCATCTTTTCCTTACCACATTAACTACATAAATAAAATAAATAAATCCTCCATTTACGAATTTAATTGTCAGTGTCGACAAATACATGAAATGAAAGTGCTCAAACAATATTTTAAAATTAATTAATTATTTTTACGGTCAATAACAATTCATCTGATTATCTAGGTGTATCCCATGAATTCGACATTGCTACCCAATTACTTCTCCATCCAACTACTACTCCTTTCAACTCTGCACCACTGCTACAGCTTCTTTACTCATCGACGCTGCAGATTCAACAATTACTTCTCCCTTGTACTTATATTCCTCCTTGTCTATACTTCGTCCCTCTGGTTGCTCTGCCTACAACTGTAGCTACCATCGCATTGCACCGCAGTGCCTGGGGTTCCCTAGCGACAGGTTCACAAACATGAAACACAAACAGGAGTGCGGGTGGTGGGTTTGTTGTAATTACACGCGAGTACACAAGCGGCGGTGTGCGCGGCGTTGCAGTGACTCCGTGTATGTACGCATAAGAGAGAGTGCGCATGCGAATTACAATACATGGTAAAATTCATTAGAAGATTCAAATAAAATAGCGAAGAAGAATGAATTAGATGGAGGGCTTAATCAAACTGAGCGAGATGCATTTCTTCATACGCAATGATATGTAATTGGAAGATGAGCGCAACCAATAACATCGCAGTTAATATTTATAATGTTATGTGAGGTAGACAATAGTCATTATTTTCACTTGGTTTCTTATTTGTGATTTGTTATTACTACATGTTAATTGTACCAGTGCAGTGTGGAATGAATAGGATTTACTCTTATATTCAATATAGTTTTTCACAATATGTAATAGAAACCAAGTAGATGGCGAAATTTGTAATCCCAGCCCAATGTCGTTGTTTTAATTACAATTTATTGATTTCAATTTTCCCCACATACTATGAAACATTACGTTAACTGCTTCAGAATTGCTTATATGTAGAAGAAAAAATTGCGATAATACGAATTCGATAGAAAAATGGATAAAGAATTCAAATCCATCGTGGGCAAACGATAGTACGCTTCTTGGTGAGGGAAACTCAGAAAAGGCTTTTTCTTTTAAAATTGAATATTATTATCGAAATATCACTTTGCAAATTTAGTCTTCGGTCTTGAAATATTTTTCTTTTTCATAGTGCATTCTTCTAAAATGAAAATGGTGATACATTTTTGGGGTTTAGATATGAGAATTGAAAGAATTAGAAGTGCAAAATTTCTAATTTACGAGACTATAGATTTTCAAATTTTCTCTTAAAAAAACAATCATTCTTCTTAGGAAATATGTTTGAACAAAATTTTGCACTTCTTCGTAAGATTTTAAAGGAAATATAATTAAACATTATTAATTACATTAATGGTAGTAGTAGTAAGATACATTATTCAAATATGCGTTAGATTGTAATTTATTCCACGACTAACTGCAAACCTGTAAATAAAGAAATAAACAAGCAAGTATTTTAATACATTTTAAGAATAAGAGAAACCCGTATTCAATTTCACAAAATAGGTATTTAATTTTAAAACATTAATAATTAAATTTTTGTATTTTCACAATACAAAAATAAGAACAGAATAACTTCACTTCTAATATTCATATTACTGCCAGAAATCTACCTACAAGTAAAACTAGAATGCTAAGTGCATCCGTATTACTAAAGTATAGTGTTGCCATCCATCCGGGTATCCCCAGATTGGCTCTAGTTTGAAAGGCATACGGGGAGCGTTCGCGCGACGATTCCTGCACCGTCCGAGTTTTATATGTGAGCTGTGCATGGACGGCTAATTGTCGCGATCGTTCGAAGTTCGCACACGCCACCGTCTCCTGTTATTCGCTCATCACGCGCCTGTCATTTGTGTGTGTCGATTCAAGGATACAAACGAAACGAAAAGCGAGCGATGTCATGTCATCGGGGAGTATTTCAAGCAGAGTTCAAAGTCCGAGAATAATGCGAATAGAAGTGGGGAGAGTGAAAGCCAGAAACCGCCAAACGTCTCAATCTTGTATCGCATTTCGGAATAGTCATGTGAATTGTTTCATTATTGTGCACTATTCGCCTGTAACGACCATAGCTACTTGGGCATCGCGCCAACTGTTCAGCCATGGTCTCCTACAATTTCCAGGTCGGAGTTTAACGCATGACAACACCGGTCTCGTAGGTCGGCCAAGGAGAAGTATCTTAGCTAAGACGTTCATATATTTTGCCGTCAATATCATAGAAGCTAAAAAATATAGCGTGACCACAATGAATAAATTATTACTCAAATTCAGATTCATTTGACACAAAGAATATGAGAGCGTTACCAATCCATTCGCAGAAATAAAGTTAACGCGTTTAACCAAGTCGGTCAACGGAACACCGTTGCCACTTAATGCATGATCCAGCATAGTAATTGTAGGAAGTTATGGATCAGCGCAGGAGTTGCTGAATGACTTTGAGGAAGTGACGCGTTTTATTGCGTTCACCAAATACTTATTAAAATTTTGTATTTTGCTTTCCAACATAGATAAATATGTATTCTAGTTTAAAAAATGATGCTTACCGCGAAAATACTCATTATATATTATTCAGATAATGACACGTAATAACAAGTTCAACTATGTCCGGGTATTAGCTCAAAAATACAGGGTATTTGGTCTCCTTGTCTTAGATTTGAGATTTTATTGACGGTTACCCTAATCCGGTAGAATTATGAGTAGATACAACGACTTTGCATTGTTTGTTAAGAGATAAAGGGATTTTTTACGAGTAAAGGTAATTTCTTGTTGAAAAATTTGCACAAAGATCAGAAGAAAAGATGACACAATACGCAACGGAATTTGACTTGTTTTTTTTCTCAAAATTTCAAAATACTTGTACATGTGTCTCAAAGAAACAAAACGATGTTTGGTGCAATGGATCGGTAGCATTAATTTAATGAGCAATTAATAAATGAAACGTCCTTATTAAACAATTTACAAAATTATAAACTATATGGGTGATCTCTTAAAAAATCTAACTCGTACAAAAAGCGTATCTGAAATCAACTGAAATGTCATATTGATAATAACCTTTAAATCATATTTACTTTATCCCATTTATTTTATGTACTACATTTGTTTTAAAATAAATCATTTTTCACTTTATTAAAATTCGTTACATTGAATGTTTAACATGTTAAATTATGCTAAACACGTATTATTTGCATCTCGTCAAAATTTTCATTTACTCATGAAGAGTGTAATTATTTACGACATTCGACCAATAAAAAAATCAGAGTTTGTATACACGCCAAAATATCAGTTGATAGTTACGGGATGCACAAACATTTACTTGTGTATCTGATTTTTTCTGTATTGTTGTTTTATTTACTATTAACATCTTTTTTAAGTAATATTTTTAAAATTGTCTTTCATTCATTTCATTTCAAAACAAATATTTAAACAACTAAACAGCATAAAATTACTTAAGTGTTTAATGAATTCTAAAAGGGTTTGTTCGAAAAATATATAGTATATGACTCCCATCGAGTAAAGCACTTAACGTCTTTCAAATATTCACTGATTCCTGACGAACAGGTCCGTCACATGTACTTAATTTATGTCTGTTGGAGGAAAATATTGTAAAGGAATGTTTTTTAAAAGAAAATACTACAACCTTTATTTTATTTCAAGTTAAGTAAGCCGAATATGCCACCTCCATCTAATTGTAATTAAGAAAACTGACACTTGAAGGAATGGGTGAATTAACTGTTGCTGGAGACCTCAATCAGTGCACTAAATTAGGAGATCAAACCAACGTTCTGCCATTGTGTATTATGATTATGGAAGTGGAAGTGGTTGTGTTGTGTTTTTTGAATTGTGTAACTTTGCTACCGTGGTGACGTAATGAGCCTTTGGTCATTTCTTTACAACAGCATATCTTGATATTTCACCATATGGTTCATGTTATTGATCTCGCTTTATGATACCTCTTTTCTCGACTCTTCCCATTTTACTTGCGGACATCGTTGATTACTCCGTGATACCGACAGCGGTGGTCTAGTAGTAGTGGTCTTCACTTTCACGATGTCGCCGAGTGGTACAGCACGGGTTTTGAAACCCTACTCGACCGTTAGGTTAGGTGCTGAAATTTCCTTCACCTCCTCCAGGCAAATGACGCTACGGTACTTATAGTTTCCCGGCAACTCAAAATCTCTCCTTTCTCAAGTCTCGGCTAGATGGAAGTGCAGGCCGCACGGCCTGAACCTCGCCATTTCGCATGAAATAAATAAAAATATAAGTTTTGAATTTTTCTATTGCTTTTTCAAGCATGGTGATGGTGATTGTAGGTTCATGTAACAATTCATACTACTCATATATAGAGTATAGACTTTTCGACTAAATGACTTATTTACGAAGATGTGCAGAGGTGATACTCATTTTCCATTTTCAAAATCGACACCCTCAATAATACATGTGGTCGATTTAGCTCCTTCAATAACGAAAGAACGGAGTCGTGCGTGGCTCAGTGGATAAAGCACTGAGTTGCTGGCCGGATGGCCGGGGATCGATCCCCGTGAGGTGTCATGCTTGAACATCCAGACTGGCTCCCAGGCCTACTCAGCCTGCTATAAAATGAGTACCAAGATCTATCCTGGGGTCGAACCGGTCGGAGCGAGATGCTGACTACATCTCCTCCTAGTGCCGGGGTCAAGAAATCGCGTGAGCTCTACTGTCCGCGAAGGCCAAAGCCCACAAAGGGCTGTAGTGCCGGATATGAAGAATAACGAAAGAACGGAAGGTTTTCAGTCATAACTTATGACTACATTTCGCAATCAGCATTTTTTTTGATCTGTAAGATTAAAAATAATGTTAGAACAGACTTTTGATTACTGAATATACCATAAAAACAGGGTACCACTTAATAATACTCATTCATTCCAGAAAATTTACAATGAACCATATTGTTTTACAAATCATTCCTTTAGCTGTAATTTGAAGATGGTAAAATGGAGTACTATATGGATTTTTACATCAGAAATAGATAACGGTCATGCTGAAAACAAAACTGTAATCGCACTGACGTTACTTTAACTATATTACATAATTAAATTTTCCATAAAAATGAAGAAAACGGTATAAATGATTTTAGTACACTTAGTTATTTTGATGAATATCTGTATACTGATCGACAAAAAAATCACCACCTCCAGTGAATACTACGTTGGGTGCAATACATTGTCTTACTGAAGGACATCGTCGATTGGCGATGGAGTTCGGTAAAATAATAAAAACCCACATGTTCAAATGTTTAGAAAGTAACGAAGAGACATAACGGATTGGCTTATAGATTATACTACGACTATCTTAGGACGTAAACTCTATGAATTGATTCGCCTAGAACTCAACTGGGTTCAACAATCTCATTTATAAACATTTAAGGAATTTAATTTTTATTTGTTGAATTCATTAACTTTCTGTGAATTTAGATCAAACTGGAACTTATAGAGATACGGTCGCAGAGTTGTAATCATGGATTCTTAGTTCTCTATACACACGTTTTACTGTTAAAATAATAATGAGAAAACACATAGTTTCATTATGTCACAAGGCTTTATCGCTTTATTCAATTGGTGTAGTCGTGAATAAAAACTGACACGAAAATGAAAAATATGTAATAATAATAATAATAGAATAATAATACAACTGAAAACAAAATACGCATCAACAGAGGAATATATCAAGGGGATTCAATCAGTGGATTACTCTTTTGCTTAGCTCTAAACCCTTTATCCACTATCCTCAAACAACAAGGGAAGAGTTTAGGATTTAATATCAAAAACAGAATGCTGTGTCACACATTTAATGTACATGGATGACATGAAAATTTATGCAAAAAATGTAGAAAGTCTGAAAAAGATCTTGAATATTATAGAACAATTCAGCAACGACATCAGAATGGAATTTGGCATAGATAAATGTAAATTTCAAAACCTCGTTCGTGGTAAAGTTAAAGAGAGAACACCATACACTACAGTAAAAGACCAAGATATAGAACAACTAAAACCTAATGAACTGTACAAATACTTGGGTGTGATGCAAACAAATAGAATAGAACACACAATAATCAAAGAACACATCACTAAAGAATTAATGAGAAGGATGGAAATAACAACAAAAACTCATTTACATTCACGTAACCTGACGAAAGCAATAAACTCATTAGTCATCCCCATTCTATCCTACTCATTTGGGGTAGTAAAATGGTCAACTACAGATCTGGAAAATTTAGAGAGGAAAATCAGAATCACGATGACAAGCAACAACAAACACCATCCTAAATCAGCATTAGAACGAATGTTCATCTCACGTAACCGGGGCGGAAGAGGCATCATACTAATCAAAGACCTCCATGAAAGACAAAAATATATCCTCAATAGGTTTTTCCGGAACAAAGCGTATACCTCATCACTACACCAAGTAATTACAACCAGTGATAAAAACTATACACACTGTCACCTGAATGAGCCTCTACCCCAACCAATACAAAAAATAGAATGACAACCTGGCAAGATAAACCAATACATGGGAACTACCCCAACCAACTGACCAACAACAAAATAAATAAAGTAGAATCAGTTAAGTGGTTAATGAACGGAAAATTATTCCCAGAAACAGAAGGCTTCATAGTATCGATGCAAGACGGAGTCACACCAACCAGAAACTACAGGAAAATAGTCCTGAAAGAAATCGGAATTACAGATTCATGTCGCCGATGTACCCAAACCAAAGAAACTCTCGAGCATATCATTGGTGTTTGCATACAGTTGGCCCAAAATGATTACAAAACTAGACACGATAACATGGGAAAATAATTCACCTGGAAATTGCAAAATCACTGAACTTCATTAAGAATCCCATACCACCAGACCATCTGTATAAACCTCAACCAGTCCTGCAAGACGATTTGAAAGCAAATATTTTGTACTGGGACAGAAGCATTCTCACTGACCGAACAACAATTCACAAAAGACCTGATGTCATCCTTTGGAAAAGGAAATAATCAAAAGTGTATCTCATCGATTTTGCTGTCGTAAATTACAACAATCTAGAAAAAACAAAGAACGACAAAATACCAACAACTAGCCTTTGAAGTAAAAAAACTCTGGAATGTTCAAGAAGTGATCATAGTGCCTATCATTTTATCTACCCTAGGACTAGTAACCCAATCCCTGGTCGACTCCATTAAAAGACTCAAAATCAACACCAATATAATAAGTAGATTGCAACACAGCGTCCTTCTGTCCTCAGCCCACATTACCAGAAAGTTCTTGGACCTGAAATAGATTCTTCCTCCCAGCAGAACTTGATTTAATAATCCACTGCTGAGAGAAAAACCAACACAAGTTGAGAGAACTAAATAAAAATAAATGTAATAATATAATGTCTTTCTTTAGTGGCGAGACTCAGACCATAGAGTCTGCTCTACCGTCTGACCACGTAGGAAGAAAATACAATTTATACAGAAGTAGAGAAATTAGGGAGGAGTAACGTTTACATTTAAGTCTGGGAAAGTAAAGCAAGGAACCATTCCGGGAAACCTTAAGCGATTGAGGCGAAACCCAGCAAAACCCTCAATCAGGATTGTGGCTTAGGGCCGAACGGGTTAATGTTACAATATATCAATTACTATAATAATATGATACACACATAGGAAAATTTACAATTTAAACTTCATAAAAATATTTTGTCATAACACTATTAGACATATAAATATCAAGATAATTGTAATTTCTATAAACGAGTGAATTTGAGAGTTAAAAAAATAAAGGAAACGTCATAGTGCGAATAAATAAAACACAAAAAAGCAGAAGATAATACTGCACAACAAGACAAATGAAGATAAAAAACAATGATATGTAATGAACAGTTGGTTGACCTTCCTCATTACCTCACCTTCAGAGTTGAGACATCTCTCTTTATAAACCCGTTTGAGTTAGCTGCTTGTTCTCTGCTCATGAAGTTTCAGGTGACGTTGCATCATTCAGATCCGTCGCATATACGAGAACAAGAACAATACAGAAGCTATTTCAATACCATTGATTTGGAGCATTGAGCTGGCCGTCGAAGATCGTCTGCGTTGGCTTCCAGCTTCCAACCTCGAGGCCTCCGTCGCTGCTCCCTTCCTTTCACCCATCCGCAGGTCATTCGTGGTCACACCGGGGACCCTTTGTGCATGAGCGGTTTCCCACAAAAGGAACATCAAACTGCCCATCGAAAAGAGGAAAATCGAACGAACGCGTGGCGGTAAGGGAGGGACAGGGCGTGGGTGTGACGGAGGCGGCACGCTGTGGTCGCGTGGACTGGGCGGAGGCGGCAGTGGGGAATGAGAAGTGGAATTGGGGAGGACGAGAGAGCTCAGAGCTGCCACGACAGCATCTGCAGAGAAAAGGGTCTTCTGGCCGCTAGTGCCGAGGACAGCAGTGACCGAGGGAAGGAGGGAAGGAGTAGCGCAGACAGAAACCCTCTACCGCCGGGCGGCGGAGTGAGGGGAAGACGGCGTCCGCCGAGAATGGAGATGTCACGAGTGGGGTGGGATGCGAGAGTTGGGAAAGTGATACATGGAGAAAAAGAAGACAGAAGAGGTTTGGAGATTAGCGTAAATAAGAGGAAAAGTCAAAGTCAAAAGGGGGATAATTGAGGTGGGGGGAGTCCTTAGGCATGTAAGAATACAAGAGTGGTGAGAAAAGAATGGGGTGAGGTTGTGGAAAATAAATAAAGGGTGGAAGGCCTTAGGAATGGAAAGAATGCACAGAGAGTGAGAGTGCAATGCGGTAAAGCTAGAGGACGAGATCGACAGCGATCCTGCGTTAGGATGACGGGTAACACGATGCTGTTAGAACGGAGGGACAACGCTACGTCTAAAGGTGAAGGGTTCAGGATGGGTGACGTCGTATTTGGACCCGGGTGACTGTGTGAGCAGACCAATCCTCAAAGCACGCGCGCTTGGAATGCATGAAGCCCAAAACTTTTCGTGAACAGAAGTGTTTTGGTGTGCGAAGGAGACTTGGCTGCAGATGAGTTGAAGTTGTGATGGAGACAAGAGGAGACTGCGTGCCGTTCTACTATACTGCATGCGGCACAATTGATCGTAATATTCTTTGGCAGGGATTTCTTTACAATAAAGGATATTGGAGATGATAAACAAATAATGCTGTGTAATGAAATTTCCTTATAAATAATTGTTTTACTAGTGAATATTGACTGAATAATTTGAAAATTATGGTACATAAAGTAATGTCACTCATTCTTTACAGCGAAGGAATTGAATTCCTTCTTTGTTCTGCGAGTAATACACTAACAATACTAAATAGAAGAATAAAGAGTTTTTTAAGAGAACTTCAATAAAGATTCTTTCTCCTCATCGACCGTCAAGTTGAGAGATAATAACGGTACCTTAGTTTAACTGAATTGCGTAAATTTTTTTCTCATGATGGCGCACTAAAAATGTGAAGCACTACAAAGAGAGAACTTGGTGGAGGATCTCATTATAAGAATGAGTTCTAAGAACTATGAACTATAAGAACTACACGTATATTAGAGAGAGAGAGAGAGAGTTACGGGAGATTTTGTTGTTTTGATGCGTTTGTAATTTGATTATATTTATGTGTAAATTTTAATTGCAGGATAACATTAAAGGAAGCATGTTATATCACAAACAATTCGCGATATTAATTAAAAATTCGAGGAAACACATTTCACTCTCCTTTGTCTCTTTAAAACTAAACTTTCAAAAAGTTCTTTCACGGTAATATTTCACAATACATAAGCAACATCCAGTCTAAGTTTCAATTTCCTAGAATTAAATTGTTTTTGTTCTCATTGATAATTGTGAGAGACATTCAAGAACCAAATCAAATATTTTCAATGCTTTGTTAATTGAACTATTGAAAAGCCTAGAAAACATTCTTTAAATATTTCATTCAACAACTCATATATATATATATATNTATTTCTGAAAACTAGAATATTGAAAACTTTCGTATTATCCTATTTCACTCTTTTAAAACGGAGGTTTCGAAAAATCCTTTCTCAGTGGGTACTTATGTTATAAAAGGCCAAGTATCGGTGCCTGCCGCGTAATAATTTTGGAAGAGGGAACTCAGTACAAAAATTAATAATTAAACAAATACACGGTAATTTGAAACTTACATTATTTAGGATAATGGAGTACTAGTATAACTACCCAGAGTTGCCCGGAATTTGAAAAGAAACTTAAAATAATCATTCCTGGACATTCCAGTATTAAAACACCTGTCAGTTGATCTGGATTTTTTGGCTCCTTTTGCTCGGCGATACCCGGGGGTTTTCATATAATATTCTTAATTCATATGTTAGTTTCCATACCACTCTACTTTTGTGATATTAAATTTTCACTTTTGTTTTTTTGTAAAATTACATACGACAAAAATACACAGTTTTTAGTATTGTACACTTCTTTGCATTATATTACGAATTACTTCAAAATTGAGGCAGAAGGAAAACACATTTCACATAGAATGTTTAATAAACAAAGCGCGTAGTTAAGACCTCTGAATTCCTTTGGTTTTGCTTCACTTTCAGGTTATGTACTTGAAAACAATGTTCCTCAAAGTCTTTATATAATTTTGCTTCTACGATTCGGTCACGTAGATTATCCGTTTAGTGAATTGTCCGTCTAGCGTAACGCAATTTAACTCTGGCGGACACATTAGTAAGCTTCATAGTCAAAAGTTATGCGAGTGAAGATTCAAATCTACTGATTAGGAGTCAATTTTCATTCCTTCATGTATTTCTGTTCTTGTAATTCATCGGTATCAACCATACTTTACATTTTACTTGCAATAATCCTTAAGAGGAGTCCTTTGAACTTTCAAATAATTTCTTCGAATAATTTTTTCTGATTCCCATACCATATGCTTTCCAAATAACTGATTTTTGTTTTGTATAAAGAACACAGTCATGCTATCACTTTTGTTTGTATAGATTTTTTTTGATTAGACTGTTGCATCTGAAATGTGAATGTTCGGGCACGCCAATATTGCGGTTTATTTAACCGAGTCAAGGTTTTTTGAACATGTCTGATGTTAATGCCACAAAATGTTGACTAGCAATTTGAGTACATTCTCGTAATATAGTTTCATCCCTTAACTGTTTGTTCGAATTTTTCGTTCGCGTTCTGTAGTGTTTCGAAATCAGTTATATTCTACAACCCCAATGTATATGTAATAACGTATTGCAGGATCTTGAATCGAACCTTGTACTCGTCTAAAATGGCGGAGAAGTTCACCATCGATTTTTTCACAACTCTTCTTCCACAAGGAAATACGGTAAAGATAGTTTTGCATGATAAGTCTGAATACTTAGGTATCCGGTTTTTATGGGCGTTAAGCATGGATTTGCTAATCTGAGCAGCGAAATGTTACAGAACTTTACTGATTTCTGATGTATGTGGACGTTTGTTGGCTCAGTGGTAAAAGTTCTTGCGTTTGCTAATGTCCAAAGTTGGCTCTCATCTGACCAAAATTAACCATATTTCTTCCCACGTAGGAATTATCGGAAAATATATACATTACTCAATTATTTTTACAAAAAAATGGAGTATCATGTGTCTCTTCATTGCCGCACCTGTACGTAATTTTCCCCTGACATAATCAGCAGTTGAAGATCATCTAAATTTACGTTAATGAAACGATCAAAGTAAACTCATTAGATTCAACACCAGTAAACTCTTTTACTCCGTTTATTTATAGAAAAGATTTGCCTATACTTTGGAAGAAAGTTAAGCGAGCTATCAGGACCGCACATTAAATTTAAAAATATACACAAATCTCTTAAATTGCGTCGAACCACACCGTCAGATGACAGATAAATTATGTTACGTTGAATGAAAGTGGGAGACGAGACCGACATTCGAACTCGGGACCTACAGCTTAACGCGCTGATGCGTAACTAACTGAGCCACCCTGTTCCTCTCTCTAGGCAAGTTGAATGTCAATGGTGGGCTGGACCCAGACGCGAACGGTGTTACGCAGTTGGTAGCGCATAAGCGGGTTAAGCTCATAGTTCCGAGTTCGAATCTCGGTCCTATCTCCCATTTTCATTCAACGTAACATGCTATTTTAAATAAATTATATTATTATATAAATTATGTGATTTTAAATAAATTAAATTATAAGTGATTTTATTTATTTTGAGATGATATTAAGTTCTTCTACGATAAATGATGGGGCAGTTGAAGAAGGGAGACGTGTTTTATCAATGGCGCTAATGATCTGAACTGACAAAAATGTCGTTGCAAAATATCCCAGACGACTAAAAGTGGCCTCATGGACTAACGCAGCGAAAAGTAGCAGTAGCCCTTTTGCTTCTGTTGAACAAACGAAAGAACGATAATAACAACAAACCTACCTTGTTGATAAGAGTTGACGTTGCGTAAAAGTTCGCAAGAATGGAAACAAAGACCGCCAAAGACTTAACAGAACAGGAAAGTGGTTTAAAAAGCAGATGCAGCGGTAGCATCGAATGAGAAAGTAGTCGTATGTATTGAGGTGGAACAATAACAATGGCAGAGTACTCTTGGCCAATGGCAAACACCCAGAGACGATGGAGGGGTCAACGAAGCGAGGCGTCGTGGCGTCGAGGCGCGACGCCAACGCCCACAGCGTCGCGACGCTTTGCCGCGGCGACTGATTACGCTGAGTGTTCTTCCAAGGCGCCGGCGGCGTTCTACTCTCTCCTCCTCCTCCTACTCTCTCTAGCCCCCCCCCTCACACCCGCCCTTCTCCCTTCGGTATAATTTGGTAATGTATCCACAGAGACACGAAAAAGTGCTCTTTCTATTTACTGCTGGAGTGATATATACGAGAACATCCTTCAAATGTGCAGAAGGAGCCAAAGGGTAGTGACAGGACGAGATAAGGTTGTGAACCAAACATGAATACTTATTTTCCCGTTTACGTGGGTTACAACGATTTACGAAGAATGTTACTTTATCTTGCATAGGAATGTGCTTTCTGTGAGGTGGATTGTGATTTACGCCCTGGTTCGAATCTTCTTTTTCTGATTACTGGCTCCGTTCCGAGGTTCAAAATGGTTTTATTTACTTGTCCAATTCCATTCTCTCGCAATAAAATGCAAATAAATCGGAATAGGAATTGAATACCCACCATTGAACAAGTGTATATATTTTGTGAATGGTTACTCAAATATTATAACCACAGTTAAATATAGTTATGTATAAGTTATGATATAGTTATGCTGCATTAAGTCCGATGTATTTATGTATGCTTAATGAGTAAAGGAGTCGCACATTTTAGTGGTAACGTCGTGGAAATCACATTAGTTAATCAGCATTATTTTAAGAATGAAATTTTTACTTTTAACTGAATTAAGAAGACCTAACAATTTAATTTAATTTCAATGCTTTCGTACTTCATTAACTCAATAATTCACAAACATAAAACAAAATATTTGTCTTCGATTTCTATGTATTTTATCTTAAATGCTTATTTTTGTCGTTTAATAGCTTGAACTCATGAAAGTAATAAAAAAATGAATGTAATTGGCGATTGTATGTTTTGGTGTTTCAATTAACTTTTCGTACTCTTTCCTCTGTTCATTTGCGCATTGAAGCGCTTCATTTAGCTCTCGCACCTCACTAATAATGTCAATACGGTTAGTAATTAACACGACGAAATTCCTCTCCGACCTAACTCACGCCACGCGCCGTGCCGACGTCCCGTCACGGTTCAGGATCGACATCTGAATAACGTATTTCACCTCTGCCCTCCGTCTCCACTTCCTCCTCCTCCATCCTCGCGCAGTCGATCATTGATTCCTCCAGATGGGCTTCTGCAAACGGGCTAATTCGCTAGTAGGATGTAGTTTGCCTGAAGCGGCTGGCGTGGTGGTGGAAGTAGCGGAGGCACCGAGTAGGTGACACACCTCGGGCCGTGTTGTGTGGCTAATGGCCGATAGGTATCAGAATATCAGGGTCTGACCGGCTGGTCGCCCAGCCGCTCCGAGCCCATAGGGAAATGGGGCCAAGAGTGACCTAATTGTATCGCAGAGACACGACGCAACGTGGAGGCCTTCCAAGATCCTGGACAATCTGCCTCAATCATCCTCACACAAGACGAATCGCTACCGTTTGTCCCCTGCCTTTGGGGGATAACTCGCAATGACTAATTTTCATGGTTCAGTGCCTCGATGGGATTTCAACTTTGATTTATGTCTCAAGAGTAGATAAACCATAAACAGGTTATGTATCTCCCTTATTTTCCTTTCATAAATGAAATATCATTAGTTTTTACACGCATAACATCAATGCAGGTCCCTGTATGATACCTAGTGACAGCGTAATTAAAAGTATATTTCCAAATCAATCAGTCAAAGATTTAGTAAGATTACTATGCATTATTTACATGGGAGCTTGAATCCAATTTATTATGTAATTTATATTGTTTAAATGTATAATTATGCAATGGTGAGAGACCATAATTTTGTTCGGACTATTCTTAGTCAGTCAGCTTATGCAGATATTAAAAACTTGCCGAATCCCCGCAGTTTTGCTCGCGTGAATTTTGGGTTTTAGATACACACATAATTATGTAAACCCTAATGATATTCGTACTGGCCTACATCGTGTTCACTATACTGTCACGCAAAATATATTACCAATACAACAAACATAATCTCCAATTTCAAATAATAATAGATATTACACCGTTTAAACAGATATAATTCTTTTCGCCCCTGGGGGCTTTGACATTTTCATAAAAAATCAAACTATTATAAGGATACATAAAATACGTAAATGCAAATTAAAAAAAGGACAAATGTAATCCTCAACAGATACGAGAGAACATTCTATTTCTTTCATAATATTAGGAGGTTCCGCAGACCCATTTGTACACAGGGGTTAAAAGTAAGTTTAAGTGAGAATGTAAGCGTGGTTGACAAAACTCACTAAAAATATTTTACCCTTTTCCCCTCATTTCAAATGGAATATCTAAGAAAACACTGAAACTGCCTCTAAGATATTTGATTTAATATTTTTTTAAAACAATGACCGAGGTAGTACCTGTAATACTTTGTGAGATACCGCGAAAATCGAAAAATTCTTTCTTATGAGCTTTTGCATGAAAGCAATATATTTTATTCTACCATATTTAATACTTTAATACACTGATGAATCGGTCAGGACAAAGCTGCTGATACGAGTAGAGTATTATGAATACGAATATTAAAATTGAGCAAATATAAAATAATTGAGCAAACGACATATTATATTTATGACGATATAGTACTCTCATAAACAAATTGAAATTACCTCAACCTAATTTCATCTAGGTGATGGCAGTAAGTTATTCGCTAAGTTTTCACAAACAGATTAGAGGAACATATTAAACATTACATTTTGTGCATACGGAAGGAGAAGTATAGACTGGGAGTAATGATTACTTGACTATGAGACCATTGCTTTGAATATACTCTTACAATGTTATTATAGTGTATTTAGAATAAATTTAAAATCAGATAAAAACTAACACAAACGTAAAAACATATAAAATATATTTGAAGAATAGATCATTGTGGGATAATCCCTAATCCAGAAATTACGGACGATTTGAGTGATGTTCTAGAACTCTAAATATTATTAGATGAGTGTACATTGACGTATATTATGATGAATCATGCGTTCAAAGAGATGGGAATATAATTTGATTAATGTTTGAAAATTACTCTTATGTTGTCATGAAATTAAAATTCACTATAAAAATGTATACCTGATACCATTATACAACCTCCAGTTTAAAGTATTTGTAATTTGATGAAGCCATGTTTAGTTCATAATACCATATTTACCGTTCCTACCTGAGCTCATCAAATAAAATGATTTATGAAAATCAACTTTTCCTAAGCAAACTTCAAGCGTTTTAATATTTCACTGAATAAATGCTTAAATGGATATAACGCGTTTTGCATTCTAGCTCTTCACATAATAATGAAGTTTATTGAAAAGTAGAGTACACTTATAAGAAATTACAGCGTTGGGATGCGATGGGTTGTTCAAATTATGTCCAACATTATATCTGGTAAGTCACGCACTATTGATCTGTTGCCCTAGAGTTGGAAATTTTTATTTGAGAAATCATATTGACAATAACAAGCAATTTTCTGGTTCCCGACTTAAAGTTGACTCCTATGTATCTCTTAAGGGTTGCTTTATTTACAGGATATTACGATCGAAATTTAAAGAAACCTTCCAAATAAGGCATATTTGTGTGCAGTCATTTTGTTGGTACGTTAAATCAAATTGGTGTATGGATAATAAACAATGGATATTAACAAAAATAAGGAGTCGAAGGATTCTACGCTTGGTTGGTATTATGTTCCATCCCCACCTCTACGATCAATATACCTAGAAACAGTCCGATGTTGCTCACATTCACTTCAACAAGGACACATGAGTTATAACATGTCGGAAACCCTGAAGTCAGAACACTTCCATACAGAAGGTTGCTCCCATACATTGAACAGTAAGTTGTGTATTGCCATAGTCACCTTATTCAGATAGCTCGACGGTTATGAATTTTTTCTTAGTGTATTAAAATATTTTCTCATTTATCGTGCTGCTTCTCAATCAGTTATTAACTGATGACGTTGGTTTTTTGACGAAATTGACCAGAAACGTGTTAAAAAGGTTTCTTTCAAAATGTTGACATAACAAACAGAGTATTCTCTACTCATTTTATATCATTTTCCTAATTGGTCCATAAAATATTAGTTTTGTCACGAATAAGAAACGGTGGATTGTCCATAAAATATTAGTATCGGGTGGAAGTAATATGGGCCAGAGATAAGAGTTTGGAAAGTCAATTGTCTCCGAAATACGATTGCGACTACGTAAGGAATGGCAGATTTCCTTTTCTTCTTCTTAGAAAGGACGTCATTTTATTACTCAAGAGTTGTCAAAACTGAGATAGGAAAAATTCCCTAAGTTTAGGAAGATCGTAGTATTGTCCAATATCTTGTATACTTATCTTCACATTAATAATTTCATGATATAAATTGGAAACATTCATATTTAGATATGAATGTTCATTTCTACCACTATTAAAATATTTCTACGAGTATTAAATACTTCTAATCACAAGTGAATGGGGTTAGTAAACAGTCTTGAAGTGCCAGATGTGCCGAATGAACAAGAAATATTTAATTTACGTTTCATTAACTTCGCTTATTGTCACCAATCTTTAGAGGTACGGTAACCATTCCTATTGATATAGTTTTCTAGCTGTACCACGTTGCAGTCGTTCTCGCGAAATTTCTATTCGAGTCAAGATTGTACTTTTATTATACTCGTAATCTGTCTCTAAATCAAATGGGGAAATAATACGAGAACGTAGCGCTGTGAAAGGAAATGATGAAAGCGCGAGAAGTATAGCTCACTGAAACGCTAATGGGTCATTATGCATCCTAATACATGAGATGGAACGAAATTAAAGCGCGGAATAGCGAGAGAGATAAAGTAGCATCAGCGTCCGGAGCGAGGAACTATTAAAAGAGCGAGATGATGAAATAAAATAATAATGTTGACGGGGCTTACGAAAATGGGGAAGGATGTAGCAAAACATGAAATAAAGAGACATTGCGTAACGTCCAAGAGATAGTATGAGAGTGAAGGTAAGTGAGAAGCTATTCATTAACAGCGAGACAGAGTAAGTGACAGGGAATGATGAAAATCAGAGAAATGACAAGAAGATGAGATGAGAGCAAGACGACGTCTAATGTGAACATCAAGTTCAAAGAAGATAGGAACAACGATTAAATCAAGAAGATGTGCTGCGACGACTGTAAAAGCAACATCGCCGTCTTTTCGCTGTGGGGTGACAGAGGAAGTGAGAGACGTCACACAAGAAAATGACGTTGGCAGTGACGTCACGTTGCGACGGAGAACGAAGTGGAGGGCATCGCAGTCGGAACGACACTACGTCAGAACCTGCCGCGACGCGACGACGGCATGCAAGAGACAGAGAATATCGATTGGCGTGACAAGTCGACGGCAATGCGGCGCGTTGCCGAGCGTCACCCAACACCTCAAGCCGCCGCCTACATCACCACCTCTGTCGCCGTCGGTTTCACCCCCGAAAATTGCCGCCACGAATCCGCTAGCCCATTAGGAGATAAATAATGGAAGCTCCTGGGGAAACAAGTTACTACTCAACAGCAGCGTCCCAAACTTTTCCAACAAGTCGGCTGGAGGAAGCTGTTTCGCGAGAACGTGTTCTCTATCTATATGTATTAGACCGTATCCTCCCAGGGAGTAGGAGCTGCGGCTCACAGCTCCCTTTGCCAACATTGCCTGCATCCGCCTTAGATTCCTCTTCACCGACCCCTCTCTACCACCCACGCCAAGTGAGATCGCGTGCGTGGAAGTGAGAGTTTGTGAATAATCGCTGGGCGTCGGCGAGTTGAAAATTACTTTCTGAGAAACGTTTCGATTCCAACCTTTCAAATCATTAATCTTCTCTTCTAATGTGGCAGGGAGTGCAGATCCAAAGCTAGAAATGAAGTAATGCTTTTTTGGGTTATTTTCTTAAAGTGCTTAGCATGTGATCCATTGATTTGACTGAGCTAATTTTTTTGTTCCAGTTGTCACGAAGCACATTGTGTTATACATCAGATATATTCGGAATAGTTTTTTTATATCAAAGTTAAAAGGAATAATAGAGTTTTAATAAATTACATAGCGATGCACAGGGACGCTGTCACCATGTGTCACAATGTTTATAACACTTTGTAAGAAAGTTCTTGTTCATAATTCATAACTCTAGTTAATGAGGAGTGATGTGATGAATATGACTGTACGACGTCTCTTACCAGAAATGGTAAATAGATCAATTCTTAAATTATCTAATTATCTTCATGTTGCTTGGTACATACTCTTTCTCTAACTTTCTATAGAGTCTTTCCAGAGTCTGTTATGTAGACTCTCTCTATTATTTTATAATTTCTCTGTGAGCAGGTCACACGTATATAGATATCTCCGTAAATTTCTTTCAAAACGTAATTGGATTGTCAACAGTTGTAACAGTCTATTGCTCGGTAGTAGTTGAACATTTGCTCTATATATGCTTTGGAACTACAAAAAAGCACTAAAACAAAACACTATTTAAATGAGAGTAGCATTTAAATCATACCAAAGCAAATTCTCAACATCTTAAATTTCAGGTACGTTCAAGCAACACATACTACGTTCACATTTACATACGATTAATTACAAAATTAATGAGTACGAATGTTTATGTTCCCTGAATATATAGCCAAAATAATAATATAGGTAAGAGCCACTGGAATAAAAATATAATACCATGATAATTAATGAGCATAATTTACTCTAAAGGTAACTACATCTCTCCTAAATCATACTTATAACCCTTGCTAACAGTTAAAGTATTATAATAAGAAAAAAATATTTATGAGCAATTTAGTATCTCTAATATATTTAGTTTTAAATTAAGAGAAATACGGCACATCTTATCAATACGTTTTTGCATAATTTTCTACTTAATATTTCTACTTATAATTTATATTTCCTCTTTTTGTGGGGTTTTAAGGGCTCGTCAACAGCAAGACCCATATTTATACTTCCGAAGTGAAAAAAAAAAAAAAGAATAAGTATTGTGGTGATAAGTATTTATCTCGGCACATTATACTGCAATCTGTTTTGGAAGACTAGTTGAAAAACTATATAGCACTTTAACACTCAAAGCTCTTACACGCTTCTCTTTCGCCGTATTTCATTGCCCAAAGCAGCTTCCAACGTCAACGAGACCGTAATATCTCTCATTCAGATTTGCTTTCGCTGCAAAAAATGCATTAAACATTTTCAAGTAGCAGTACAAGAGACGACAACAAAAATATCCCATGTAATATGAAACACCATAAGTAAACGTTGAGAAACACTGCAGAAAGGAGACCTTAGGCGGAGCAATAAAGCACAAATGGCTATTCAAGTGACATTTTATTACTCGACGAGAATGATTCACAGCAATATGAAGGAGAGCAGCGCGGGAGAAGACGAGATAATGTGGTGTGATCTGACTGAGTTGTTCAAATGTTGGCACAATACTCTGAGAGAAACACTATGGGCTAATCACGAAAGCGGGAGAATATCGGGAGTCGATCCCAGTTTATCTGGGGTGAGAGAGGAGACGAGCTCAAGCAGTGTTGGTGTACGTAAAAAATAACAGCGCAACGGATGTACCAGGTGGCCTGCGTATTTGGGAAGGAAGAATAACAAAATATTAAATTCACTGGACAAATGCGATGGCATTAAATGTCAAAGAGGAAAAAAAAGATAGAAGGAAGACAAAAAAGGAAAGGTATTCGGGTTATAGAATTTAAAGGAGACACTGTAAGAATATAAATGATGGTAAGAAGTATGAGGGGAGCAATGATAGAAACGGACCATTTTCTAGTAAGGGCCAAAGTTAATTTGAAAGTTAGTAAGACACCAAAAATAAAGAAAAGTGAAATGGGGAAATGGGATGTTAAAAAATTAGAAAATAAGGAATACAAGGAGAAATATTGTAAAGAGTTAGAAAATGCACTCCTGAAAATCAATGAGAATGATTCAAATGTAGAAAAGATGTGGAAAATTTTAAGAGGAAGCATAGTAGAGATATCTAGGAAGGTGCTAGGGAAGGAGGGAAGACCAAAAAGAAATGAGTGGTTTGATGAAGAATGTTGAAAGGCTCTGCATGAAAGGAATATGGCATGTGAAAAGTACAGGAGAAGACCGACAAGACAAAATGAACAAACATATAAAGGAAAAAAAGGAGTGTAACAAGCTGTATAGGAAGAAAAAGAGACAAATGTGGGATAGTAAGATGGAAAATATTAAGGAAAAGTACAATTGCGGAGAAGCTAGAGAATGGTACAGGGAAGTTAAATACATCAAGGATGGAATCAAACCTAGAGCAGTAATCATTAGAGCGCATTATGGAACAATTATAACGGAGGGAAACAAAATTTCGAGTAAATGGACAGAGTACTACGCGAATCATTTTCAGTACAAAGAGGATGGAAGTAAGAGGGGAATGAGAAACATGGGGAATACCAAACAGCGGAACCAGACGTAGCTCCACCATCGGTACAAGAAATTAAAAAAGCTGTAGCAAGCTTGAATAGTGGTAAAGCGCCAGGATGCGATGGAATTCAGAGTGAATTATATAAATGTGGTGGGGATGCGATGATGAAAATTATGCACCAACTGATTACGAAAGTTTGGGGAATGGAAGTAATACCCAGGGAATGAAAATGTGGAATTATTAATCCAATACACAAAAAAGGGGATGAAACGTTGTGTGACAATTATAGAGCCATCACCTTACTCTGCACAGGCTACAAAGTGTTGTCTAAAATAGTGTGTTATAGACTCAAACCATATGTAGATGAGCTGATTGGAGAGTATCAGTGTGGATTTCGGTCGGATAGATCAACAATAGACCAGATATGTATTATGANTTGTGAATTTTGGTCGGATAGATCAACAATAGACCAGATATGTATCATTAGACAGACATTGGATAAATGTTGGGAAAGAAATATTACTACACACCATCTATTTCTCGATTTTACGTCCGCCTACGACTGTATTTGGAGAGAAGAAATGTGGGATCAGATGCATGAGATGGGAATACCTAAAAAGTTGGTAGGGATGTGCAGGCTAATGAATGAAGAGAACCAAGCTAAAGTTAGAACAGGTGTAAACATATTGGAAGAAATAAGCCTTGAACCAGGATTTAGACAAGGAGATAGTGTAGCCCCGATGTGTTTTAATGTAGCATTGGAAATAGCGTTTCGTAAGGCTGGAATAGACTACCCTGGGAACATTCTGTATATACTAGCGTTTGCGGATGATATAGTGATATCAGAGAGGAGAGTGGAGGATGTGAAGGAAAAATTCATCCAGTTGGAAGAATATACCTGTAGGCTTGGTCTGAAGGTAAATGAAGCAAAAACAAAATTTATGACAGTCTCCAGAAGGAAAAATATCAAAGATACCGAAATTATCATTGGTAAACA
>NNCF01128804.1:188867-203181 GCA_002313205.1 Laupala kohalensis
AGAAATATGGAGATAGATAGAAGAATAACAAATGCTAATAAAGCATATTTTGCTCTACTTCCATTAATTAAAAACCATATTGTGCCGCGCCAAACCAAAATTAGGATATACAAAACACCAATTTATATGTACGGTGCTGAGACATGGACATTAACAAAAAGGGTATGTGAAATATTGAAAATATTTGAAAGGAAATTTCTCAGGAGAATCTATAGAGGGGTTAAGGAGAATGGTCAGTGGAGAGTACGGTATAATAACGAAATAGCGCAGTTGTACCAAGATACTGTCGTTGTCACGTACATAAGAGTAAGTAGATTGAAATGGCTGGGTCATGTTAAGAGGATGGATGAGAGCAGAACTGTAAAGAAGGTGGTAAATGGCCAACTGGATGGAGTGAGGACAAGAGGAAGACCAAGAAGTAGATGGTGGGATTGTGTGGAGGAAGATTTGAAGAAAGNGCGTCAAAAGACAGGGAAAAATGGAGGAGGCTTGTCGAGGAGGCGAAGGTCCATTTGGGACTGCAGAGCCAACTGAAGAAGAAGAATTTAAAGAAGGATATCTCGGAATGATGATATGGATGGACAAGATATAAATTAAGCAATTTAAAAATTATTAAATGATACTTATGAAACGGTTGGAGAGCAAAAGAAAATATTATTCAGGATATAAATTTAGAGTAAAGAAATTTTGATGGAATGAGTGAGACAAAGCAAAAAATAGCATTTAAATATATATAATTTGCTGAGCACTGTTATACAGTAATGAATAATAAAGCTAGTGTATTAACAAACAACATTTCTTGAACAAAAAATAAAAAAGAAAAACAAGCATGTCCAATTTGGATTAAAACTCTCACGTCGCACTGAGATTCGTCTCCCAGCGATAGTGGCGACGCGACGTTTGGTCGAAAAAGAAATTGTGAACGCCACGTGAGCAATTTGTCAAGACAGAACGTGTGCTAATGCAGGAGACACGCACGCACGCACGCATGCAGCTTCTCCGCACACGCATAAATTGCCTCGGAACGCGCCATCTGTCTTCCCTCGCGTGACGTTAATGTTAGGTTAAATAACATGCGGACCAGGTGTGTCCATCCAGACTCACGCGAGAGACCTGCAGCGGCGGCACAAGGATCTTATGCGTATCTTATGCAAAGCAAACGAAAACTATGAAGTGGTCTCTTATGCAAAAGCACCATGATATTTCTTAGTACGTGATATTTCTTACAATTAACAAACTTCTTAAAACGGGCTGTATACGAGAATTACAAAACAATGCGGTATTATAATCTACTAAACTAAACGGCTTTTCTTCAGATCAGAAGTCTACCACCGGCAATATGGAAACGCATGCAAGATGGTATCGCCCTCTTAGCTTCACGATTGAGTTCACAGAGATACTTTTGATGCGAAGAATTCAAAACTGGGGGAAATCAGAATGGGTTCATGATCTAGTTTGGGGGTGTACTTTGTAGTGTACTTGAGAGTGCACTTTAGGACACAGTTTAAATGGCAGAGAGAGGGGGAGTTTATAAGATACTAGCAGTACCTGTCGCTTTGCTAGTGTGAAATAATGAATTTTGAACAACTCTCCTATTATCTTTGACGTAGCAATTGCTATTGATGTCTGCACAAAAGAACCCAATTCCGAAAACGTTGCTGAGTAGTGTTCTAGGCCTACCTTAGAAAACGCGTGAGCCGTATTTTGAAACTCATTGTTCCTCGTCAGACATAAAAAAATCGCTTAAAATAAAATTCAGGATGAATTAAAGAGGGAAGAGACACAGTTGAGATGAATGGAGAGACAAGAGAATTAGGGAGAATATGAAAATATGGTTTCGCAGATAGTAGGAGAGAGGATGCCTCCACTCGGATAGAGATTGAGGCACCCACAAGAAAGTACCACTAGGAAACAGTGCCTTGTAGGGACGGAGATAGAAGGCAAGGTGGTCTAGGATACGATTGTCTACAGAAAACGGATTTCAGCACTATGGAATGTACTACTAGATACATTTCTTGAAGACTTAGGAAGAGATGGAGATAATGGTTTATGTCGAAGATTTATAACAACTTTTGGGAAAAAACCTATATTAACTTATAACGCACAGGGACTTATAACGTACAGGGAAGGAGAGTTTGTTAGACGGTACGTGACAAGTTAAGATAGTATAGTTAGGATAGCATGCTATATAGTCCAGGCAAATTAGCTCAAAAAACTGTCGTATCGAGAAAAAGAAACACACAAAGCTGAAAATTTGTTGGTTAGGTACTCATGTTTGGATTGAAACCAGAAACCATATCCGAAAGTTCCTCAGAGTTCCGATAGGTGGATCGGCCACAGTCGTGAAAATCTATTTACTGTTCATTTCCCCCATCTTTTTATTATATTATTTGTAAATGGGAAATGAAGCATGCTATTGAGTGCTATGGTTTATCAACCATAGGAGGTAGGAGGTGGGTGGTAGGGCTATAGTTAGCTGGGTATACCAACAACGTGAAGGTGTTAGGAGTGGTTGGTAATTATTGATAGTAGGAGGTGCATAGAAGAAGGGGGGTTCGCTTTTCAGTAGTCACAGCTATATGAACTGGGACACTAACGTTCAAAACTACATTTTTTTTGGCTCCGCCGGGAATTGAACGCGGAGTGACTTGGTGGTGAGCGAGCACGCTAAGCCCGTAGCCGCCGGTGAGAAATTCCATTTGCGCCTAAAGTAAACTGACCGACTAAACTAACTAAATTTGCGCTAAAACTTACCTGACTAAATTTTCTCATTTGTGCTAATACTAAACTGAATGAATTTTTCCATTTGCAGTTAAATTAAACTGACTTTGATACCTTTTTTGGAGAAGAAGAGAATCTTTTGAGAAACTTCTCTTTAGCATCTGCTTCACATACGAAATAAAAGGGTTTACCACTTGGTACACCTTTCTAAAGATAGAAATCAAAGGATCTGCTACACTAAGCACAGTAATAGTTTCGCTATGTTTTTGTGCACACTAGTCCTTCAGTAAGGAAATTAGAAAATTTTCAATTTCCTCAATTCAAAACCACAGCTAAATCATAATCTTGAAAGTGGGAGTTTCTAAATTGGTTCTATGGTGCAAAATCAGGAGCAAACCCATTTAATGAATTTCGGTACACCAAATTCTGTCTACTGGTTTCAAACTTAAAAACTCACATCTTCGTAGCAAGTCCCTCTCCTACATTCTTTGCACCAGCATAGTTGTAAAGTGTTTCATCAGGTGTATGTTACTGGATTAATGTTTGATATTACACTAGTTATACAAACACTGACAGTTTAGACAAATCAGTTACATCCAAGAAACAAACTTTTTCTTCCACTTCTCCGGTTTAATTTTCTTGAAATTGAAATTAAACATCAAACATCATCTGTAAGTATTAGGAAACAACAATCTCTTGCATAGTATAATATGCTTCAATGTTATAAGACATCACTCCAACTGTCGGTAATCAGTTGCCCATTACTATTTACCTAATGTAACAGGGAAATTACACACTACAAAGAGAAATGTAAATGTCTATTAAGCTGGAGTATTCACTTTATAGTGCATCTCTGGAACCTACATAATAATTTGTTGCCCAATAAAACATTTGTAGCTCTTACCGTTACCGAGAAACAGTGGATATTCCAGCCTAAGTCTTAAGCTGGAGTATCTACTGTTTCTCGGGAACGGTAAGAGCGACAAATTTTTTTCTTGGACAACAAATTAGCAAGAAAATAGCAAAAAATTATTACGTAGGTCCGGGAAAAAATAGAATATTTTTCTTTATTGACTCTATTCTATGACTTTGATTATGTACACTTCTTTTTAAATGGGTATGTCATGTTGTCATTTATTAGATTATTTATATAATGAAACCAACGATGATCTAAAATGAGGTTGAAACGTCGTCTTAAAGAAAACACGTAATAAGCTTACTTTAAAAGTAACTTGTGTGAATAATAATTATACTTTTATTTACATTTTAGGTAACGTAATATAAATGTCTTTCTTCCGTATACATTTGTCATGAATCGTATTTTCCTCTAATTACGGAAACTTACTCTTGATGCTGGACCCATATGTTGGATATTGTTGCATGTGTGTATTTTTTAAATTATTTTTAAACGTAAATGGACTTAAATAATATTAGCATACACACATAAGTGAAAATAAATTGTTGAAATTTTAGTGTGCAATTAAGCTAAACAGTAATGTACTGAGAAACTGAAGGTGCAAAATGATTTACTCCTTTCTGATATTTCTGTAATACTGGTCACCCCTAACGTCTTCTGTAGTAGCTCTGAACAGCTTTGCGGAGATGACGTTGCTGAAGAGGGCGCTCGACTTCCTACTTCCTAATACCTGCTTCGTTTATCTCCATTCAATCCCTCTCTTACGTACCCGATCCACTTCTAAGGAATTTGAGGATTTTGTCGTCGTCTATAGAGGATTTTACGTTTAGCGAATGTTACTTCAAGAGATTTGAAGGTCATGTGAAAGCAGATTCACGTAAGATCCCTGGGAATTGAGGTTTCAAGGAGCATAGAAGAGACTAAAGAACTCATTCTTTTCTACGCGTTTCGAAATCTTCCTTTGAGAATTATGTTCTGTAAGATAAATACAGAGCGTTCAGTTGCTGAAATCCTGTATCATTTTAGTTTTTCAGTTTCGAGAAGGTTTAAGACCAAATAAGGGGATGATTATATACGAAATTTTTGGTATAACCTTAGTGTAAAAAATTGTTGATACTTATTTTTAGTATACATAACATTCAAAAGCAAATTAATTTTGAAAATTCGATGAGTTTTTGAAATACTACGTAGGAAAAATCCAATTATCTTTCCGGATCTCTGAGGGACATTAATACTATTTTTTCAAAATAAGTCATAAAATAATGTTAAGACTTACATCCCCGAAAGGATTTCATTTATATACAGAGTGATCTGTATTTGTTTCAGATATAAATAAATAAATTCAACAATATTGCCAAGTCAAAATACTCACTCTTTACAAGAGTCGTCTTCGGCGGTTGCAATGTTACCGAAAAAGCTTGATAAGTAACAATATAGAATGTGATAACTTAAAAACATTTTGCATCATATTTCACTTCACGAAGAAGAAAAGGGAAATATAAATGTTTGAAATAAAATGAAATTACATGTATGACCTCAGTCGCAATCAGTAAAAAGCTTGCTAATACTTGACGATGCGTAGATAATCTTTGTGATTTATTTACAATATTAATGAAAATAAAATTGTCGAAATTGAAAATGTTTCATAGTTTTGGTGAGGGTAAGAGTAAGTAGTGAAAAAATGAAGATATATATTAGAATATAGTCTTAGCTCTCGATCAATATTTCAAATGCATATGTTTATAATATCATTTCCTGCAAACTCCTAATTTCACGTATCACCTTTTTTGTTACAGAATAATAATTAAATACTACAATGGTGAAGCAAATATTAATTTAATTTGATACAATACTTTGAGAAAGTATGCTAAGAATATAATGTTAAAATAATGACGGAAAATATCAATAAAACATTAAGTAAAATTGAAAACCTGCAGATTTCTCATATGTAATACGAGTAACTATGATACGATATTTGTATTTTGAAGGATGGATAGAATTTATCTTATACCTTTCCTCTCAATTTCTTCCCATTTTATTCGAGTGTAAGACTACTTAATAATGTTAAGAGAGTAAGATAATAATCGAGGAGATTAAAAGCGTCGTCGTTTCCTTGCCATGAGGTGGGAAGCCAGCCAAAGCAACAAAAGAGCATCGGTGACAAGTGGTGGTGAAGAAATGAATGGTTACGCAGGTGGCAGCGGAGTCAGCAAAAGTGCATGGAACTATGGTGGCGCCAGCAGCGCCACTGGCGGCAACTGTGGTTTTATGAAGCCACCACATCAAGTTGCGACTCTGTCCGGCGTAGAACGACCGCAACATGGAGGATTTGGCCTCTAAGTTAGCGCAACTCTCACTTTACTAGTTGCCTCGTCAGCCGCCAGGAGCGCACAAGACTGCAGGGGTAAGCGTTGGCTACTTGGTCATTCTTGCGTCTTCTCTGAGGCGCACGTTTCTCCATCGACGCTTTCTGGGAAGGTTTCCCGCAGGGCTCTCAATCGTGTTTGAGGATCATGGCTGATCCTGAGAAATTATTCCTACAAGTAATGCGTCCTTCACCAGCATCTCGCCTACAACGTGTAACTTGCAAAGAACAAGTAATTACTACTTTTTATTATAGACCCCTCAATTTGAACTGTTGTAGAAGGCACAAAAAACTCATAAAAATAATTAACACCATAAAATTTGTCATGTTCTTGTGCATATCCTTAAAGGAAAAAAATAGTTCTGAGAATGAAAAATACTTTTAAAATAGCAGAAATGTTTCAAAAAACAAAACAAAACAAAAAAGCCAAATTTTCACAGCTTTTCCCGATACGTCGACTTTACTAATGTTTAGACAATAAACTAAAAGTGTCAAAAATAATTCTTATTCAGCAAATAATTACTGTTATGTTTGTGAAAACGTTTAAAAATTTCAAGCTTCTACATGCAAAATATAACGAATTATAAATATTTTTCGAAATCATTGCTAAAAACGACCAGGCACGTTTATAAGGAATAAAATTTATACTGTCGCCTTCAGGAAAATATCGGGATCACATGATCAATGGATTAAAACGTTTAAAACTTAGTATGTAACCACACATAAGTGAAAAACAGAATTATGGTTTCATTTGGCGACCAGCGATGCCTTAGCGGCGAAGTACAGTCTGGTCTATAAAGTGTGGGGTCTATAATAAAAAATCCGATAGTAGACATGTACATTAGCAACATATTTTTTCTTGAAATCTACAATCACCCTTTTTTATTTTACCTTGATTATTTTTCAAAAAACATTTATTAAATACAATTGCTAGTAAAATAAATATTTTACTATTCTACGTTTCTTCTCATGCAGTGCGACTGCGGTGTGAGATGCGTAACGAAGAGCGGAGCAGCGGCGAGATCCGAATCCGCCTTTGGCCCTTCCACCCGTTTCACTTGTTTACGGGGCGTCATCTGGCGTTGGCGCGTAGTCCTCGGCTACTGCTCGCCCACTCGCTGACGTACGAGGCCTTCGCTTCTGCTTCTCCGGTCCTCCGTGGTGATGACGATGGCAATAATGACAAGCGGTCGCGCAGGAGGAAGAGACAGTGGCGACCGCACGCCGTGCATTCTGGTTAAAAGGCTGACCCCTGCGGTACACCAGGACGCCTTCAGTTAAGTCAGCACTTAGCGCGCAAGTGGGCGAGTGCGCTCGGTGGTCGCTCGGGTTGAACGCGAGAGCCCGCTTGAGCTGCGAAGACGGTGGGGGTGGTTTACGAGCGAAAGACTCTACGATAGTGGAGGGATAGAGAACGCCTTTAGATAAAGTGCTTGTGGCGAAAGCAGTTGAGTGTGGCAACATGAAATATGAAGATTATCCCGTCAAAGAATAATACTTGTATGGTTTGAAAATTCAAGACGCAGGTAATAGATCAGCTTCATCTAGACATAGCGTTTAATAGTAAGAGGACAATAGGGCTGTCATAACATCGATAACATTAGTGTAATTTTCCTCATTATTCAAAATATATCTCGAAAGATACATATATTAATGGAAATTTTCACTCAATATTCTTTTGGAAATTAGTGGTACATATTGATGTAATGGGCCCGTCAAGCTAATACAAATTTAAAATTGCATTTGAACTGTAAACAGTATTCAAAACATTTTAATATATGAAATGCTTTAATTGTTGCAGCAAGTAAATATCAACAGAGATTTAAAATTCTATAAATGTTATTGTTAATTGTATTGTTATTATTTTAAATTTGTTAATATTTGAATTAATGTACTCGTATATAAAGGCATATGAACAACTTAATTCAATAATCAACAAAGGTATATGATCAATTTTTTTTTTTTTTAATTTTGAAAATTTATTTACTTTTAAATATCTAGAGATATATCATACACTCGTTTCAGTCGGTTTCACCCTCACACTCCTTGCAGTAATTGGAATATTTAATTTGTAAATCAATTTTGTTTTAAAGAAATCACAATTCTTGAAAATATCCATTTAAATATTTTTAATTTTTTACTGATGATGTTATCTGTCTTTTGGCAGGCAAGATTTGTTGTTTGTTGAAAAACAGACGCGTCTTCAGAGGTGAAATGAATGGGTGAATCGCAAAACAGATTTTATCTGTCGGGCGCAATCATCAGCCCCTTATCCAAGACTAAATAACGTACAACTTGAAACCGGGCAAAGGCACGCTAGTTCTGCTTTACGTATCAAGTCACTCATCAACGCATCCGCATGCCCATTTACGAGCTACTTTATCGTCCCGCTATGGATGAAATTACTGCCTCTTCACCTGGACACGAAGGTGGGTGGCTTGGCGATACACGAAACGGCTACCATGCTGCGCAGGAGTCGAAGAGAGATTCTCTACCCGAAGACTTATACTCGACGCGTCACGAACGAGCAATTAGCAGACTGAAGTGACTTGGGACACGCGAAGGCACGGCAACTCTTTTAATTTGCTTTTAATGTGCACCCCTTGCTTACGCTGGCCATCTCACTCCATTATACAACTGTCACCTTCTTCATTGCCAGGATCGTCAACCTCATCACTGGCATCAGCGTTACATTCATTCCCACGATCGCACCAGTTATCCCCAAGCAACCGATAATTCCTTCGCCATTGTGAATCCTGGCTCTCAGGTTGCGTGAAATGTTTTCAATCGCATAGGGAATATGCATTACTCGTACTACACCGTATAAACTCTTACACGTTTCATTTGTAACTTATGGATCAGAATAATACCAGATACAATAGATATAGCATTTGGAAGTTCTTTAATGGTCTTAATAGACGTGTGAGTGTATAAAGAACAATAGAATTCGAGAATGATATTATTAATAAAGAATTAAGTTATCTCAATCTTCATATTTTTATAAATATGATGTTTTGTCATTAGAGAAGAATTTCATTAAAATTATATGGGTACTTTATTTTGCAAGAATTCTTTAAATATCTGGGGAAGTATTTTCTTGTTACACACGAATGAAAGAATACATACGTTTAACTCCAAATATGCCAGTAGCTTTTATTTTGGTCTTTCTCAGGACAAATATGAAATACGAAGATTATAAACAATTTTTATCAAGTGATTTTTACGTGAAAATTGATTTTGGATCTCTGTTATCGGAAAATTAATAAAGGAAAGTGCCACTAAAACAATATGTAAGCAAAAACCTGTGAGGAATGAATGATGGGATAATGAATGTAGGTTAATAATAAAATGAAAGAATGAGGTAAGGCAAAGATATCTTCACGTTAAAACGAGAGCTACTTATGAGGAGTATAAATTTAAAAGACTACAAGCTAACAAAACTTGTAAAATGAAAAAACGAGTATGGATAAATAATAAGATCAAACAAGTGACTGAAAGCCACAGGACAAAATAGTCAAGGAAATTTTACAAAGAAGTCAAAGAACTACAAAGAAAAGAATCAAGAATGCCCGCTTTATGTAAAGACGAAGAAGGAAATATTATACCCCACAAGACCACAGTATTAGAAAGATGGAAGAAACATTTTAAGAACAATATGAACAACCCATTGGCTCCAACAGTCAAGATGCGGAATGTAATATCCAATAATACAACTGGAAGAAAGGAGATGGGAGAAGTAGAACTTGATCCCCCCTCGTATAATGAGATATGCTATACAATAAAAAAACTTAAAACCAGGAAAAGCAGCAGGCTCAGATAATATTCCTCCAGAAATAATAAAGTCAGGGGACAGGACACTTAGCAATATATTACATAGATTAATCTTAAAAGTATGGGAAAATGAACAAATCCCAAACAAATGGAATGAGGGCATCATATGTCCAGTGTACAAAAATAGTGATAGATTAGATTGTGCAAATTACAGACCAATAACACTGTTGAACATAATATACAAGATCTTCAAATCTTGGTAAACAAGAGGCTCACTGACACTGTAGAATCTCATCTAGATGAGGCTCAGACAGGTTTTAGACCAAAAAAATCAACAATAGATAATATATTCATGGTTAGACAGAAGTGTCATGAATATGGCATTGATTTGTATGACATTTTGTTGATTATAAAAGGACATTTGATTCAATCAGAAGAGACAGAATACCGGACTGTCTAGAACAATATAAAGTCCTACCCAAAACTGTTCGGCTAATCATGTTAACTCTAACAAGTAATATAGCAAGAGTTAAAATTACTAATGACCTTAGTGAAGAGTTTGAAGTGATTACTGGCGTGAAGCAGGGTGATCCTCTATCGGCTACATTGTTTAATAAAGTAATAGACACGGTACTAAAACAACTCGATACCAGAGGGAATATTTCTAAACGTCTAAAGCAAATACTGGCATATGCAGACGACTTATCAATAATAGCTATAACAAAACATTCCTTAAAAGAAACATATTTCCAACTCAAAACATTATCTGCTCCACTGGGCCTCGAGGTAAATGAAAATACTCCAAAACGAAAATACTCCAATGCACTTGCAAAGTTAAGAAAGAAGTAATTAAAGTGAATAACACTCTAATAGAAGAAGTTAAATCCTTCAAGTTCCTTGAATCAATCGTGAATGGAGAAAACGAGACAGATGAAGAAATAAAGGAAAGGATAGCAGATGGCAACAAGGCATATTATGCCAATGCAATGCTATTTAAGAGTAAACAGGTAACTAAAAGTATGAAACTAAAACTATATAGGACAATAATAAGACCTGTCATAACATATGCTAGTGAAACATGGGTGTTAAATAACGTGAATAAAAAGAGACTTGCAGTGTTTGAGAGGAAAATACGTAGAAGAATACTTGGACCAACAAAAGAAGAGGGTGACGGATGGAGAATAAAAACAAATGTAGAACTAAATAAGCTAATTCATAATAGAAACATAATAAACTTCATAAAAGCTCAAAGGTTAAGTTGGTTGTAAAGTATCTTGTAAACTGAATTGGCAGGTAAAAATATGGGTACTTGTTCTGCACCACTATATTATTTTCATAATTGTGCGTATATTACGAGACCAAACGAAAACCAAAATGAAACCACGCGAATCATTGACGAATAGAAGTTATTTATCAATAGGTCAATGGCGTATAAAATATTTGATAATAAAGATTGAAATGAAACAAACAAAGCTTCTTTACGAGAAACAACGCACATTCGGAAAAATAATAAATATATTTACAGTAATACGGTGGTATAAGATTGGTTAAAATTTACATGTATGCACCAGGTTGCTTGTGTTAACATTGTCATGAAGTAGTGAAAGTTTCATCATGTTTTTATAAAATAATTTGTGTGACAAGGGAGAGGCAAAAGAAGGGAATGCTGGAACCATTTAGGTGAACTTTTCGTGATATTCGCATATGAATATGATAATCTAAATTATTGAGCTATAATTAAACACAAGCTTTTAATGTAAATACGTATACATAAAATATTTATAGATGATTTATAAAATAATGCTTGAATGAAGATTTGGTGCAAATAATTTAAAATTATTTATAATAATAAGAAACGAAGCTATGTATCATTATTGACCACTTTTAATTATTTAAATTTGGTTCTTAAATGATACCGTGTAATCAAGGCTGAATAATACCCATTAAAATTGTTTCAATGTCTCATAGATTAACAGAGGCTATAAGAGAAAAGCTAATACTACTGATAAGAAAGTGACCGAATTCGGCGATCTTTCTACGACATCCAATCCATTTCACAATCCAAACACTTACAATGTTTCCCGTACCCGGTGGGGATAAACATAGCGACAGACAAAAGAAACACAAGTTCGGAATGGAGGCGTGGCCCACTTGCCCCGGAAGACAGAAAGTTTATCTCAATTTTCCAAACGCCGCATCGCACTAGATACCGCTTCCCTTTTATGACATTCGTATTTTAGATTTTTTTCCCGTTCACTTCCTTCGTGTGCACCCCCTGTGGATGCTCGTATGCCACACGTTCGGAAGACAACGCGAACCACCGTCTTAAACCGCGACCATTTTCTTTTCTTGTTCACTATGGGGAATTGTCTGCGTCCATTCTACGTCCAATGGCTTGTGAAGGATGTAAAGAAAAGAACAAAAAACAACGTTATACAGATGTCGAGTAGTTTGAGTGCGACTCAAGATTGTTTTCTTCTTCTTCATCTTCTTCCAAACATACTAAATAAACTTGAAGAATATTTGGACCAATACATTTCTTTACTGGTTCAGATCACAACACCGTTATTTTGATTTCTGACTTTCGTAACGCACCATTTGCCTATTCTTGTACTCTACGTTATATGGAGAGTTGGTTTAAGTTTAATACAACAGTTATTATTTATCAACTTATTCATATTTATTCTACGACGCTCCGCGAGGAAACTGATAGATGTATTTATTTAATTTTTCTGATTCTTGAGGGGGATTATGGGAAAGGATTATATTAGTAGTATTCGTTCAATTTTCGTCAGGGTTCCGGCAACATGAAAATGTTGTTATGTCATGCAAGACGTCATTATAGGGAGTCCTCATAATGTGGGAATACAAACATCTGTAAATCTTATTCCACGGACGTTACGGAAGTCTGTTATGACATGTTAATCTAGTATAATCAAACAGGAGAATGCGCGATAGGGAGCAAGTTTTAGAGGGGGAAATATCGATTAATGTACTAGAATAGAAAGTTATATTTTGTCCCATGAGTGAAATGTATACGAATCTTCTTTAAGTAAATAAAAAAATCTATTAAGTGTATTTGCTAAGAATAATATATACATTCAAATAAAATATTGAAAAAATAATTGTTATCAAACTGTAAAAGCATCTTCTTCTTAAATAGGACCTCTCCTGTAGGGATTCAAGGTGTCCCAAATCACCTTAACAAATTGTCTCAATAAATATAAATTTCTAAAATGTTCACAATAGGCACGCACAGTGGCGAATAAAGAACAAACAGATGAAATCATGACTCAGTTGTAATGGCATACCACGTAAATTATTTATTATTCTATATTTCAAATAATAATAATACATTTCTAAAAGAAACAAAATTTCTATAAAAGAACCACCACCCAAGAATGGAAATAAATAAAATTGTAGGGTAATTTTTGTTTCTCCTGTATTTGTATATTATCTTGAGATGTTAAAAATAGAAGTTCACAAAATTAATTGCGGAGGATCCAGCTTAAGTAGTATAGTACCAAAAGATACCCCATTTTTTACTTTAAGAATAGGGATTTATTAACTGATCCTTTGCATATTACATGGTGACAAACCATAGGGTCTACCAAATAATTTTCACATTAGTTTAGGATATTATAATCATTTTTGGCGTAATGCGACAATTGTTTACAAGAAATGTCATTAAGGTGAATAATTAAAATTATCTCAACAACTAATTGACGTATAGTGTGCATTGTTATATCGTAGTTTTTGTTATTGCAAGGAATACATTTCAAAACCATAAAAGACAACAAAATTGCTCTTTTCATTAATTAATGCATAAATCAAAACTATGGTTTTCCGAGTTTTTTTGAAATAACTAATAAATGAGTTTGAACCTACGACGTATCAGTGAATAGTTTTTATAAAGACCTACAACTCGCTTACCTAACTATTTTTTCTAAGATGAATACCCAAGTTAACATAAAAAATCGCAAATTTCGTACTTTGAGGACTTATTGTAAAAAATTGACCTGCTCTACGGATCTTCAAAAGACGTGGAGGATCTTGGATTTAAGTACTTTACGATAAAACTTCGATTATCTTCTTAATTTTTTTTCTCGCCCTTTTCTCCCCATTGCCTGACCTAGTTGAATATAGTCCAGATGTTTGAAAATTGGGTAAGAAAAATGTTCCGAAGCAACATTTAAAGGGGGAAAACTTGTTAGTAGTGACAATATCCAAGTGAATGAATCCTTTCTTATAAAAATCTTCGACCATACTAGAACATAGGAGTCAAAGGAAGTCACGGTATTCAACAATGCGGAATGAAAGAGAAAATCCGAAATGAATATTATCGTTGTTTGCGTCTCATTATGAATTCAGAACTTACCACCAAGAACAAATTCCTTGGTATTGTAAACTTTGTGATCCTTGTCGTACAGTGTAGTTTTGTAATTATAGATTCAAGAAAAAAGAAAAGAAGAACAGAAGAACAAGAAAATTTCTGTCTATGTATGGTCTACACCTAAGCTGATATTGACCGCATATATATC